>JAJEKV010000029.1:14938941-15135429 GCA_021234155.1 Isoetes taiwanensis | reverse complement strand
CTAAAGGACGACTCAGATCCGGATATTGTTTCTTCTCGACCCATCGATGTCTCATACGCCGAGTCCTCGTGTCGCTATCGTGTTGATTGCTTTCACCCCAACTTGCATGACATCTCTTCCTTTGATCCGTTATGGATGGGAGGGAAGGAATAACAAGGAACTATACATGCAAAACATATAGCTTACATAGTTACAATTACTACTAGAGCTATTAGGTCTCCCTTTGTGCCTCCCTTCAAGTTGCACACCTACTCCTTGGCAATGTCATCTGTTTCCTCCCGCGAATGGTGTTGATGATCTATATCCTTCTATTTGTACGCCAGCTCATACTCCGGGTAACTTGTTGATATGCTTGGGCCCCTCCGATGTTTGTCGCTATGGCACAACACGCTTTGCATCACATTCCAACTAAAGGTGTGCTTGTCGCTGATGCTTCACATTTCACCGCTTCGATCCCTCGTTCTCTAAAGTAATTGTTCTTCCTTCATGATACTTGAGCTATTTGAGGCGCCCCTTGAGGCCGCTTGGCGATTCCTTTGGCTATACTCCTCCGGAGTTGTTCTCTTCAGCTTGTTCTTTGAATCGCCCATCCTTGGGTTCACCAAGTTGCATGCAAGTCCGCGGTAAGTCATCGGCTCGGCCTAAGCCTAGATGCTTCCCATCGAGCTTCTAATCTTCCTTGTTTGCTCCCCTCGATCACATGGCTTGACATTGTCACGCTCCGCCATGCTATGCCGCCTTCTTGTCTTGAGGTACCCTCCCAAGTGACTTTGATTGTGCTCGCCGGGCTTTGATCCTCCCATTGCCTCTAGGGAGCTCGTGGAAGAAGCGGTTGCTAGCACTTCTCCAAATTTTCGCCTTCGACCTTTGTCTCTCTATGCATGTCGGCCTCTCTAGCAAGTAAAGCTTCATGGCTCTTCCCCACCTAGCGATGTTGTCGGGATGATGGATCCTTATATCCGCAGCAGCCTTGATCCTTGAGTTGAAGAAGTACCTGCCTTAGATATACTCTTGTCGCTGAATAGCCCGCTATTATCTTGAACTCTTTTTTCACCAAGGTGCTTCAGTTGCTATCCTTGTCGCTATAATCGAATGCTTCTACCTTGGGCATTTGACGTGCCACATGTCGTAGATATGGTCGGCTTCTTCTCTTCTAATTACTGGTAGGAGTACCGACGGCCATCACCTAGTTCTTGAAGGCATATCTCCTCGTCACGCAGCCTTTTGTAAGTGCATTCCATCTAATCCACGGTCATAGCCCATTCCCCTATATTACCACAAGGTGGAATTATGGTCGCCGAGATGTTGTCTTCTTAGTTGGCTCGCTGATGCCGGGCGCTCTCCTTCTATTGTTGAGGCCACTGTGTCATAAGTTCGCAAGTGTTGCCGCTGCCACATGATGTAGTGTTAAGGCCCCGACGATGTCCCGTGCGTGTGCGATGATCTTGACATGACCGGTATTATCTCTTATTCTCGACATTGGGTGGACGAAGTTGTCTTCTACTTCAGTCACTCCTAAGTGTTTGAGTCGGTTTGTTGGCCTCCTGGCGCTTTCTCCCTCGTGACTTGCTCTTCCATTTTGATCTTGGGCTATAGTTGTGCTTCTATGCTTTCTCTTTTGGTAGTCGGCGAAGGAGCTTCCCCGATCTAAGCGCTAAATCAGAAAACATGACTCTAAACCCCTGTTTCTCCACTATATATGTGGACATCCTAGATATACAATAGACATATACGCATTTACATTGGGATTTTAATTCATCCACTTTTGCAAAACAACTACTAAGATCTACCTAATTATTTATACTCCTCTAGGTTTTCCTTCCTCCTATCGCATTTGATTCTTCTGGTTTTGCCGCATCTTCTTCGCTTCGTGTTGACTCGATTTCTTGAGATGCTGCTACTATTGTTGAGCTTCATGTGCGATCCGGAAAGCTGATCACCTCAAGTTCGCGAAGAGTGTTCGGCCGATGTGATCCCTTGAAAAGATGTTCCTCCTTATTGTGTATATTCGCGCGAGGGGAATGCGGTAACCGCCACGCCCCTACATGCGTATCGTTGCAAGATTGCTGATTTATGGTGCCATTGATCGAGCTTGAGTAGGATCACCTAGCTGCTTGCAGCTTGGGCATTCTTGGATGTCTTCGGGCTCGAGATCATGGTCGGTAGGCGTGCATTGGCATTCCTCCGCAGTTGAATTTCCGAAAGCGCGACTGCTGCTTGGCTTTGCTTCATTCTTGAGGTGCCTCTCCCCCGTTTGCCTCGAAGTGTGGTCATCTCTATTGTCCCTACCATGGCTCCTTCCCTCGTCGCCTTTGCATGATTTGTATCTGCCGGCTAGGTCGCCTCCCTCGGTCCTTTGGGTCCTATCCATTCGAAGTCTCGCGACTCCTTGGTCATATTAAAGCCGATCTTCCTTTGGTTTCTAGGTGTTTCGGTCCCAATTCTTTGTTCACAGATGTAATATTCTCCTCCCCTTGATCTTGCCCCCAATGCTGATATAGGCCTTCAAGTTGGAGATGTTCCCCGACATCGCCTCCTCCTCGTGGGTCCCCCTCCTGGTGCAAGGGGGCTAGAAGCTCATCTTGGTCAGCCTTTACTAGGTGCTTTGTGGTTGCCTAGCTTGGTTACCTTTCGTTGACGTTGCATGACATTCGGGCTTGAGCCGCTGGGCTGCAATGTCGTGGTTGTCTTCCCTCCAGTTTTTATACGGGCCCTCGTGGTTGCCATGACTTCTCCCCTCGGCGTAAGATTATGCCTTCTCGGACCCTAGCTCGTGATGCTAACGCTGCATCGATGTCTAACGTGTTCTCGTGACTCAGATTTTGCTGCCTTGCATTCCTCCCTTTGAAACTCATGTGCGTTGAGCCTGAAGGCGCCGAGATCCTCTTCTGATGTGACCTCGCCGGATAGCCGGGAGGTTGACACCTAGAAAATTCTTGATGCCGCTGGTTACCAAATATTCTTCCCATTTGATGAAGATTGATGATAGGCCTCCTGGTGTCCTGTTCTACCCGCTTGTCGGTTGAGGTGTTTGTCATTGTGCTTCCCTCTCTTGGGTCCGCCTTCCGGTCTCCTCTCCTTATCTGTCAGACATCGGCCGGACCTTGATGTCTTCAAGGAATTGCGCCTCAAGCTCTTCTCGGGCTCGCCCCCGACTTAAAAGCAAAATCCATTTCCTAGAGTCTAAGGTCTACTTGAAGGGCTCTCCTACAACATTCTCGGGCTCTATAAGCAAGCAAGGTGGCTCGAAAGCAAAGATTCTTTGGCATATCTATAATCTACAAGTCTATGGATATTAGGACGCGTGGTATGGCATGAAATGAGGATTGTTTTGCAAGACCTCCATGATGTTTGAGGCATACTCTAAGGTCCTAACAAAGTTGGTTTGGGGAGTCCAATCTCTACACTTGGAGCGGCTTGGGCTGTTCTAGACTCTAGCTTCTTTCTAGGTATCCCCGGCAATAGGGAGGTCAATGTGGCGGCTATATAAGTCAAACTCTATTAGAAGGACAATGTAATTAGGGTCAAGGTTTATGCCTTTGGCATGAGCAGAGGTGATGTAAAATCACGCTTGGACTTGGGTTGCTATCGAGGTCTAGATGACTATAACAAAGGGGTGTTCTTGGGCACTTCCATCTAGGAGTAAGGTATCAGCTTCGAGCTGAGAGCAATACTTTGGCGAGCTACTAATGGGGTAGGCTTCTATCTACAAACAAACTACAGTTTGGAAAAAACAATTCAAGGGTTTGGGCAATTTTGGTCAATTTGGGCTAGGGTTTGACATTTCTAGCCTAATTTGAGGTCATGAATGGATTCTAGGCTATCTAATGGTCCTATTGCAACAATTTTCGAACGATTTGGAGCTCAGAGCTCAAGCTATGGAGGTTCAAAGTTTGAGGTTCACGGGTTGCGCCTCGGCTTCAAAACTAACTTTTTGTTTTGGCCACTGTGCGAGCCGTGAGACATCGGGCTCATTTCGATCAAAGGTGTCTAATTTGGGTAAACTAATGGTGTAAGGGTGATGGGCTCATCAAATTAGGCGTAATCGACCCCTTATTGGGTCAATTTGGAGTCGTTTTGGTCAAGTTTGGGGGAGGTCTCACGAAATTGCGCCTGCGCTTCAAAACTAACTTTTTGTTTTGCGACCAGCGCGAAGCCGTGAGAGACATCACACTTTTTGGTCCGAGAGTATCCTATTTTACTAAAATAAAACTACTACTTGCTAACTCGTCCTAATTAAGCAAGATTTGACACATAAACTACTCAAAATTATCATGTATTAACAAAATTATTGATTATTTACAACATATCTACCGGGATCTCCCTTAATTAAACTAGCTAATTACATGCCTTCCCTCATGAGGGTTACCGCTTCGCATGAACAAAGGCAGGTGTCGTTGAGTCTTCAAAATGTTGGACCGCTTCTCGCTCTGGCGCTTCTTGAGCCTTGGCCTCCCGCCTCGCTCGCCTCTCCTCTTCTTGTTTCCTTCAGCCTCCTTGGCCTCCTCGGGTTTTCGCTTTGTCGAAAAGTCGAGCGGTCCGCTTTTGGTGCGATCATGTCGACGGAGTCCCCGGTGTCTATCGAGATGTCAGTTTCTATCTAGCTTAAGGGCCTTGGTTCTAAATCTAAGGCTTAGCCATTAATATTATCTAACATTATTAAAGCTTAAATCTAATTAAGAATTATAATTCAAACGCAAAAACGATGCCCGCCTCGGGTTGGCACGGGGGTTTGGGGGTTCAACCCCGTGGGTGGGAGGTTCAATTCTGCCACCATGGAATCCTTTTTAAGATGAGGTTCAAAGAGATTGAAAAACTAGACTAGTCTAGCTAGATCCTAGGCTAAGATTCGAATTACCAAGTTACTTTTTTTGATTTTATAACTTTTCAAGCTGTTGTCATCAATGTCTCACAGAATGTCTCACAGCTTGCGCCTCGTCGCAAAACTAAAGTTTAGTTATTGAACCAGGCGCGAGCTGTGAGACCACCTTACCTGGCTCATTCTTTTTAGTTTTATTAAGTTCCAATTCACCTAATTGTGCTAATATTAAATTCCAATCCACTTAACTGTTACTAGCTTAGCATAAACTACAAAAATGAGAAAAAAATTTCCCACTTTTCGAGGTTCGAGGATCCTATCAAGTTAGTACTACTGGGAGCATGGCCAGTGCTTTGCTCTTGGTCTCCAAGAACATTGCTCTGATACCACCGCGGACGCCCCCTACTCATATACGGTGCACTCACCGTGATACAAACAGAGTTCATCCCCCATACCAGCTCCATGCTAATATAGGGCCCTCCACGACACCGCGCAACCTTGAAGAGTTCCAGCTGGGAAGAATGAAGGGGTCCTTTACCCTCGCCTCCCTCGTGGCCTACCTAATTTCATGCGGAAGCGTAAACATACATGTCGTAGTACATACATCAACATCATATGACCATCAATGGCGATGGTCCTCCACATATCCGCATAGACAAAGATCAGCACATCACATAGGGGAATCCTACCCAAGGCTCGTGACTCAAAGGGATGACTGACGCTTGGGTCTCGAGTTCATTGCGCATGTAATTCATGGCAATGGATTTGGCCGGTATAAGAACATGGCATAGGGTTGTCCACTCCATCCGCCCCTCCCGGCACACTTTGCGTAGTAGGCCGAAAAGTGCGCTCTGACTCGACCGTGAGCCGCACGGATGCATAGCCAAAGGGCTACTCCCGGGGTCATCATCCCGCCCGGGATGGGGCGGTAGGGATCACTCCTCCGTGAGATCTACATGCCGACTCAAGGTGACTAGAGGGCCACGCCTCAGATTCGACCGAACCCACTGGAAAGTCATGAACACCACTTCACGGGTGTCGAGCCCATGCCTTACCCACACCTCGGTGGTAAGCCATTAGACCTAGTCACAATGATCCCCTGGTGAGGCCTTTACACACCGAGGGATCGCTCAAGAGTCGAACACCTAACCTCCTTCTTAGCCGGTCCGCCCCTTCACCCACAAACTGTGTGTGGTTCTTGTACACAGCCGAATCTATGGTGTGCTAGAGAGGCTAATCTAGGAGCATCTACTACCAAGCTTGAAGTCTCTACCCCCTTCCCAATACAAGGAGTTCACAGAGATACATCATCCATATATATCACGTAAGAACTAAAGAACATAGATCTAATCTATATCATAGAGTTAGGTTCTTTAGTTAGAGTCTGGCATCTACTCATCTAGAGATCTAGATAGTTGCTAAAGGCGATTTAATAGGCTAAACCCCTTACTGATACAATGACCGGAAAACGGTTTAGACCATTAAATCGACTACATACCTGATCCATGAGTTGCTCCTCCTCGACCGAAGTTCACCATCATCCCACCGAATCGCCGAATCAAGGGAAACTAATGGTGCCATTCTCTCGACGGAGTCCGGGAGGCTGTTTTTGACTCATAGAGCAGCCAAAACAGAGCTCTAAAACCCTAGGAACGAAAATGGGCAAGTTAGGGTTCTTCTACTTAAATAGGCAAGGGTTGGGACTTAGGGTTTCCAATTATCCCTTTAGGCATGTGGGATAATTGGAAATGGGCCCACTTGCCTTTAATGGCTAGGTGGCCAAATGTGCCTACATGGAAATGTGTGCACCTTAATAAATGTGCATGTGCACATTAATAAGAAGTGCACATACCCTAGCAAGTTGCCCCCAGGGCTACTCACCGGTTACACGCCTGCGCATTACCGCCGGTTTGAGTGGCGGTAATGCGATTTACAGATAAGATGCGATACGCCCCGGGACCGTATAATCGGGGGGCCGAAACGTCCACACTCATGGGAAGGCAACTAAGCTTCTAGGCATTCCAGTTGGTATACACCTCTCATCTGGAGACGCGTGGGATGTCATTATTAAGGGGTTGGAAAGGCATTTGTTCTGGTGGATCATCTGGTCCATCTGGAAGAGACGAAATCTCCTCATCTTCAAGGGACAGCTCTTTTCAGATACGCAAGTGCTTAGCGATGCCCGTAGTCGCATTGTGAAGGCGTATAAGTGTTCTTCCTTAAAGGATGACATCAAAAGTGTCATTTGGGAGCAATATCTTCAGATTCACACCTGCTCATAGCAAACAGTTGTGCTCATGGTGATCTGTGTTCTCTGCTTTTCTATGTTATGCATGTGGTGGGTAGTGTTGCTCTAGTGGATATCTTCTCCACTGGGTTTTGAGTCCTCATGTACTCTTTGTATTCTTTTGAGTAATAAAGGTCCACGTTCATAAAAAAAAAAAATAGTGGCAACAAAAATAAGAAATACAAAATAAAAGATGATGACTTTGGAAGATTTTCATGGTCTATAATAGAAATTGATTTTACAAATACAGAAATCGATTTAGGGCGCCCTATAAAAATCGATTTAGGGCGCCATATGGCATGTAGTTGCGGCCTGGCCGCTGCTAATCCCGCCACAATGGGCTACTTCAAAAGGATACAGATGGAAATGAGATCGAAATTGTCAAAACAGGTAAAAATCTTGTTCCAAACAAAGATTTATAGACTGCCAGTACCAATTTCACTGTTTGTTACCTTTGCTACATGGCAACAAAATTTGTCTTGGCTTGTTCGGCTATAGATGCTCTGGTCATTACCTTAAGCATAGGCGATAAAACAATATGGTGACCTTAAACTTGATCTCCGGTATTGCTAAGCAGGCCTAATGGGCGCTTCTTCAGAAGATTTGAACAAAAAAAACATGTCGAAGCTACTGATAATATCCAGAAAACACGCTCTTGGCTCTGCTCTGTGAATCTATAACTCTGACTTGTTCTATTTTAGAATTAATGCATTTGCTCTTGGAAGTAGCCTACAGAGCTATTCGATTCACTGTGTTGTGTTCCAAATAGGCACGAAATGTTGATGGCTTATGTCATCTCAAACTATTTTTGCAATTCTACTCTAATTCAAAAGCCTGAAAGGGCATCTATAAAGCAGTTCTAGCCGATTTTACTGGTGGATAGGATAACTTGTTATATGCGAAAGAGGCTATGTGGTGGACGTTTGGTCTTTCAAGGTTTTTATGAATGCTCCGCCAGACGAGGCGGCGCAAGAGCGGCACCTCGTCCACACCAGAATGGGGGAACAATGACCATGCCCCCATACGACACAGTTAACGGCCGTCGACCGTACTCCCAGCCATGTGGCCTGGCCAAGTCAGGTCTTTTTGTCGGGAGCATGGCCTGGTCGGTAGGTCAGGTTAGTCCATGCCTTTATGGTGCCCAGACCAGTATTCTATCCGTATTAATACCTATACCATACCTGTATCCTACAAAACTACATACATATACGTATATGTATGCCTTTTCCTCCCCCCCTATTTCGCCAGAGTAATTTTTCGTAGCAGTTGCGTGCTCAGAAGGAGGCTTCATATTTGCTCTATATTTTGTTCAGCTCCTTACATTTGTCGGCTAGAGCTTGGATCAGACGGATCAGCAATCAAAGCTCGACGAGCAGGCATTATCTACAGTGCCATCATCAGTCCCCCAAAATCATAACTTATCTTTTTTTTTTTTCAATCCAAAATGGCCTTGCTGCAGCGGCAGAATTGCCCAGTTGTAACCCACCTCCTTCTGCTTGTTTTTCCTTTGTCAATTACGCTCTCCCCTGTTGTTGGCTTTTTTGGGATTCTGGAAGATTGGATTCTATTGTTAGAAGGAGGGCAGAGTAAGTAGTGAGAGTTATGATATGAAGAAAGAGGGATTTCAATTCCTCACATGCACCGGCTATGGCAGACTAGATGCCAAGTACAGGTCTTTTTCCAAGCTCCCTCAGTGGAATGAGTATTCTTACACAAGAAAGGGTGCAAACCATCTTGAAGTAAATTGGCTGCAAAGAGTCTAATTCAAGAAAAGCCCTTTTGATTGCAGAAAGCGTGCCTCGCTCCCAACATGAGATTGATTGCAGGGCAAGCTCTTGATCTTTCTAAGTTTTTTTTCCTCTGATCAACATAATTTTAGGATTTGGGATTTCTGAGTTTATATTTGCAGAATCGTGCATTTTTGTCTCTGATCTGGTGATAAATCATGCAAATCCCTTAGTTTGCATAGAAGATCCAGATCACTGGAGAAATTCTGAGCCCCTATTGTTTCTATAATTTGGGTTTGAATAAGGAGGGCAAAAGAATCAGAAAAATCGATCCATTTTTTGCAAGAGCAAACTGATCTAGTGCATGGCAAATCAGGTCGAAAATCTGCTGCCTCAGATGATAAATCTTTGGGGCCATTTGTATTGCCAATCTGCAGCAATATCCAGCGAGAAACGGTTTATAATATTCGATCAAACAGGGGATGAAAGCAAGGTATTTCTTCATCCATGGGATATGAAAAACAACATCCCTGTGAATCAAAATTTGCCTCCTCAATCTGCTGGAGCTGGATTCAATCCGTTTTTGGAAGAGAGATGTGCCATGGCGTCGGTGATGGCTGCTTTGCAAAGCATGAGGAGCAGCAATGAAGTGCAAATGAAAATGAGAAGTGCAAATGAAAAGTTGAGTTGCACATATGTGTCAGCACCAGGATGCTTCAAACAAATTAGCTTCAAATAAATAGTGTCAAACAGAAAAGGAGACTGAATTATATATGAGTGATTAAAAGAAAGGAAAATTACCTAAATGCCCTTATATTTTTGTATCTTACCAAAATAGCCTTTGTATTTGAAGTATTTTCCCGTGGTCAACAAAATACGATTGTATTGTAACATATTTACTAAAATGCCCCCCCCCCAATTATTTCCATATCCCAAAATGTCCCTCAAATATTTATTTTATTTTATTTTATGTCTAATGCTCGCTTGAGCCTTGAGAGGCTATGGAGCACATGAACAAACCAAATACAGTTTTAAAAGCAAGGTGTGGTGTGCATCTACCGCCCTTACATATGGTGCCAATATCAATGGCTCTGTAGAGAGTAGTGAATAAAAATCTAATACATGAATGTCATAGTTCTGCCTAATGTCTTCATATCCAGGGCATTCCACGAAAACATGATTCTCATCTTCCACACAACCTGAATTGCATATCTTACATACGCTCTTCAATTGGAACTTCGACCATCTTCCTATCTCAATTTCCAATCTATGAGACCCGGATCTCACTGCACGGCAAGTAATTTCCTTTGAGCTGGGGATAGATTTGTTTTCAAATAGGATTGATCATCATACCTTTCCATGTGATTAACATTTACCCGATACATCGTTTACGCGCTTCCCGGGCCCATAGTTTCGGACCGATTGTCTTTCTAGAAGGACTCTAAGCTCCTCGCTATTTGTAGGACAAGTCGACAAATCAAGCCCCCATCTGCTCACCCGTGATATCGGGTTTCGTTCCCCACCGAATTTTCCATGGCTTGGTGTGACAAACCGATCGGGGATCTAATGCCTTAATTCTGGTATAAAAATTTATAGCAAGAAAAAGCCCTTCAACCTCAAGTGGAAGCAAGCCACCCTCTGCAAGCATTATGGCAAACGGAATTTGTGCCTTGATACCCAACTCAATTTTCAAGAACAATTTCAGAATTCCTTCAACTTGTGTCCACATCCGTGGTGAGATGTCTGGTCCCCAAATTGGGACACCATATAACACCACGGTTTGGACTAATGCTTTGAATAAAATGCCCTTCAAGTTCCAATCCGAGAGAGAAGCTCTGTTACATTTTGCCAACATACTAAAGAGAGTTGCCTTACCGCCTTGAACTCTCCTATTAATACAATTTTTCCAACTGTAGTTCGAAGAGATGTCGATTCCAGGGTATTTATATGAATCTACTGTCTCCATAATCTGCCCCTTGTATGTGAATTTCGGTCTGTCCCTTGTTTCAAAGACCATTACCTTAGATTTGGAAAGATTGACACTCATTTGCTTTGCATCACAGAAGCTCTCAAGATTAACCAGATGTTCTTGTAAAGTAGACTTCATGCTAGCAATCAAGACCGCATCATCTGCGTAGAGAAGAAGCTGGATGAGATAGTCACCCAAGTCGAGTCCACATACGACTGCCCTCAACCATTCGGTCAGGTTCATCTATGAAAACTCCAAATAAAGCTCTGAGAGAGTGGGCATCCCTGCCAACTCCTACCGATTCTGATTTTCGTGTCAAGATCCCATGACACCTTAATCGTAACTTCTTCATATAATTGAGACACCGCAGCTCTCAAATCTTATGAACTCCAATGTGAATTAATCATACCGCTTTTTCCCGAATTGTGTTGAATGCCTTCGAAAAATCTATGAAGGCTATGTATAGGGATTTATTAGGTGCCTTTGCTCTTTCTATCAAAGCCCGGAGTGTGAGCACGTGATCCAAAGTGCTGTGTCTTATTCTGAAACCAGCCTGATATTGAGAGCGGGCTTGAGACTGTTCAGCCCATGAGCTTAGCTTGGTTTCCAGCAAGGCGCCCAAGAGTTTGGAGAATATACTGCCAATTAGAATAGTTCTGTAATTGCTTATGAGCTTCCTGTCTCCTCCCTTATGAATTGGATGGACCTTATTTACTCTCCAGGTTGGTCGGTAGCCCATGAATGAGGCTTTTATTTAGAGCTCTGTTAAAATATCTATTGTCTTCCCCCCTCATTTAAGGAGTTCCATGCAAAGGCCATCATCATCCACTGCCTTGTTATTTGATGCTTTTGATAGACACGCCTGTACATCTGCTTTTGTGAACAGATCCGCCATAGGAGCCAATTTTGGCATGCTACAAGTGCCCTCCTTTTCATAAAGGGACTTGACTAAATTTAGCAGATCTTTATTGGCTACATTAGCCTCTTTGTTGAAGCCACAAGTCTGTTCCAGAAACTTTTTGGATGCTGACTTAGCAGGTCAGAAAGCTCACGTTGCATTTTGGCATGATATGCCTTTTTTTTATTTCTTATGAATACTTTATACCATCTGGGTTTGCAGATGCAAAATTGTGGTAACTTTTTTCTAGCTTCTCCACATTCCGCGTCCCACCAAGAGTTGTGGGGCTTACCTTGCCGGTGTCTCTTTGATAGCCCAAAGATTTTGCTCCCTGATGTGAATAAGATGTCTTGAAAAAGGGATGCATCTTTTTCAAAAGTTCCTGTCCAATCTACAGCAGCAAGTGATTCTTCTAAATGTTTCCCATATGCCTCATGCAAGCTATATCTGATTTTCAGCTTGGGTTGGAAGCTTAGTGCTTGTGTGGGTTGAGCCATTGCCTTCAACTCCATATGGAGAGGGGCATGATCCGATTCTGGAAGATGTTCTCCTATGTAAAAGTCTCCAATAATCTCTTTGTCTTTTGCCAACAAATAATCAATCGTGCTACCTCCTGCATGGTTCTTATAAGTCAATTTTCCAGATTTAGGGAATGAACTAATCCCATTGATGATTTTCAGCTGACAAGCTGTGCTCAGCTCCAGTAACCTTTGGCCCATTTCATTCATTGATGTATCAGCTGATATACGATCATAAGTAGGGTCTTCAATCTCGTCAAGGATGACATTTGTCAGGTCTTCATAAGCCTTAGCTTGTTGGCTGCATGTACGGCCATTGAAATCTCCTATGATGAGAGTGTCTCCAAGAGCTGAGTATTCTAAAATGTCCGAATAGATGTTTCCATAAGGATTATCCTTATTTTAATAAAATATATAAAATTTTATTAAAATTGGACAAATGAACAAAAATTTTTGATACATGATGCTTTTTTAAAAGAATTGATTATTAGCACATACATTTTGAACCAATAGAAGTGCATCCTTTTGAAAACATTCTTTTTAAAGTTTCATGCTAGTGGTGCATGACTACTACAAGAATTATGCACAACCTCTTGGCAATCTTTACATCGTAATGGCCTCTTTTGTGAGCCATCATCCTTAATGCAAACACATCTCTTTTTTGGATGCCCTGGTTGACAACGAGCAATTGACAATAATGTAACATCTTCATTCATTTCATCAGCATGGCCAAGAGCTACCAGATAAATCACACCTTTAAGAAGTCAAATTATACATATGATGGGCATAATCTTGAACATGGTCCTTTCCGCTAATATTATGCACATGTGTCCAGATTATGCCCATTATGTATAGTTTGAATTCTTATTTGAACATCTATAGAGATGTGATTTATTCTACCATTTATTTGTTGTCAACCAGAGAGTCTAAGGAAGAGACACATTCACATTGGGATGATGGCTCATAAAAGAGGCCATTACAATGTAAGAATTGCCAAAAGGTTGTGCATAATCCTCTTAGTAGTCATGCACCACTAGCATGAGCTACATGATACTCATGTTGTCTCAGGTGATGAGTCACATGTGTTGGCGCTCTTGCTGGTGTCTCAATCTAGACCATTACAATGACTTACCATTGGATAAACAACTCTTAAAAAACTAGACCTATAACTCAGTGGTTTGCAAGAATTGAAGGATTCACTATGCACGAATGATCTTGATTGACATCCTTCTTGCATCATTATTGATGATGCTCATGCTGAAATCAAAACCGAAAAAATGTATTCGTGAGCAGTTTGTCTCCTTTCTAGAGGGTACACTATGGACTAACATTATTTGTTTGTATAGGTTTTCCCAAACATGCATATACAAATTTGCATTTGGCACGTGAAGGGAACCCAGATTAAGTGGCTATGTAAAAATGTAAGGAACAAGGTGGTAAGAAATGAAATTTCAAGGAACTGGAGTATATTACGTACAAGATAGAAGGTCCAAGAGGTGACAATAAGTATGGTGAGGAGTACAGGGAGGCGGTCAGAAAAGATGCCATCAAGAAGTTGGAAGAGTTGGTTGGCAAGTATCCTCAGTATCCTAAATTGTGCATGAATAAGGAGGGGATTAAGAACATTTGTTAGTGACCCTCATTCTAATCAGGACACCATGTCATGGTGCCCTTAAGATGCGACTCGGCATATGCAAACCTGCACCTCAAGGTACGAGAATTGATTGGTTGCTCTACATTTTCACAAACAATATTGAGATACATATGACTTACTACTACTAGTAATAACCTTTATGAAATAGTGCAACTTTCGGTGATTTTCTTTGTTATATATCTATATCATGTTTTAGGTCTATGAAGGAACATGGATTTGTCGTAAACACCTCCCAGGAACAGATCTTTGAGTGTGCAGTGTTACAAGGCGCTTCAAATATTGCCGATGAATAAGTCACATTTACCAACTTTGAGGAAGGTGAGGCTGAAGTGGAAAGTGAATGGTCCATATTTTGTGAATGGAGCTCACAAGAACTGGGCATGTTGTGATTGCCCTTGGGATCAACAATTGGGCACCTAATTTTCACATATAGAGGATCAAACCTCAATGTGTAAATGCTTTTGCCCAGTTGGTTGGGGCACGATAGTCAAGGTGTCATATCAGTTACCCAGGCTTTGCACTCACTAATCATGTAATTTGTGATAGAATAAGTCCGCAGACTCACTATAGATTATGGAGTCTTGTTAAACGTATGCAAGATAAATATGGGGTCTCCAAATCCCTACATTCCTGTTTATTTTAGAAAGTTAAACTCTCCAAGAATTTCTCTTGAACCATAGAGATCATAATATTCATCACAAGTGTTTATTCTAACAACCCTATCATCATGTAGAGTTTTAAGTAAATTCAGATATTGATTGAGCACATGTACAGTCATAGAAAAACAATCTGATGTAATCCCCAAATAGCATAAGCTGGACAAAAATTCTACTTTATCTATCTCATTTAGTCTATTGTTTATTTCTTCTATACACCAAAATAAGAATTTGACCATGTGATGAACTTATTTCTAGACTATAAGTCACTTGCTTTCCATATAGGCAAAATAAGATCTACAATCTATGTGGGATGTTTATAAATAACAAACCATCACCAGTATTTTATCTTCGAACATGTAGACCTGCAAGTTACAAGTTGTAAGGTTGTTTCGTAACTCTTTGAAGACCCAAAGCACGTCCTACGATGTAAATTCAGGCCGGCACATCATTCAGAACAATCTCTTTGCAAGATTTATGTTCTAGACTTTTATGTACAGCTCAAGATGCTTACCCATCCTTCTATTCTAGGATGGAGGTGCTTGTCTGGGAGTGCTTACAACACCTCGGAAGAGATTTTTGAAAAGTTTTTATTTTGGGCATGAGGTTCTTATTCATGGGTCTCTCGAACATTCTAGAACATTCGAAAACATTCTATTTTTACTTTTTTGTAAACTTTCAAAAAAAACTTTCTATTTTTGAACTCAACTGCTTACCCATGAGCACCTGGAATATTCTAGAGCATTCTAGAACTTTTTATTTTGACTCTTCACAAAATTTCGGAAAAAACTTCCTATTTTTACATTGAGGTGCTTAACTACGAGTATCTTGAATATTCTACAACTATCTAGACCATTCTATTTTGAGTCTTTGCACAATTTCAAAAAAAAAAAACTTTCCTTTTCGAAATTAAGGTGCTCACCCATGAGTATCTAGAACATTCTAGAATATTCTATAGTTTTCTAGAATATCCCAGAACATTCTGGAACACTCTAGGATATGACCATTAAGATTTGAGATAACCTTAACAATAAGAAATTGAATTGAATTGAATCAATTTTTATCGTCCACAGAGACCAAACTGGCCTATGGGACCCAATCAAGGAGTATATCAAATATGTTACTGTAAGCATTAAAAAACCCCTGCCCCAAAGCATTTTTGAGGGAAAAACCTTGGCAATAATAGGCATGCTGAGAAACTGTTAGAATGATACAATATGATGTATTTTCTCAGTGCATCATGTGGGGGCATAATCGAATGCACGATGTCTTGGAGATGAGATCCTCGTAAACCCACTGAAGGTGTGTCCAGCAGCAAATAGAGCGGTTAGTTAGGCGGGCTCAACTCAAAGCGGGCTTGGATGTGGGTGAATGCCGGGCATTTTTGAAGAGTGTGGCGTTCATCCTCAATGGCGCCCTGCTAGCAACACTGCCAGATTATGTCCTCTCGTGCCATCCGAGCCTATCTGTCTGTCTCAGTTCGAAGGCGATGTGCACAGAGGTAGTGATGTGGGCCCCTGTGAGTATGGGATTGTTGTGGCATGTGTATAAGTATAGTTGTGTCCAAAAGGATATAATAGTCGGGAGTATGCATAGTATGAGGTTATGATAGTGGTTCTGTGCACCCCTGGGAGTCGAACCCAAGTTGCTCCATGGGCGCGTTGCCCACGGTGTAGAGGGAATATCGGTTCCTGTAGTAAACCGGTGCTCCATCTACATCGTCGGCGTCGAGGTGAATGGAGGTTGATTTTTTTTTTTTTTTTTTTTGGGGAGTGAAAATTACGTACCTTAGTCATGGGAGGAGCTCCTTGTAGACGATGTTGATTGTAGTCTTTGTTCTATTGTCTTCATCTAAGAGAATTAGGAAATCTTCTCTTTTTCAGAAGTAATTATATATACAAGAAATTTATCGCGGCGGCCTTGCGGCCGCCGCGAACATTTCTCTTCTCCAACCCGCTGCAAAAGAAGTTTTGTGCTAAGTCGAATAGATCTCAATTCTGGACATCCTTGAGATGCGAAAAAACATGCAGGAGTTGAACCTGCACTATTGCCATCTGTTTTGCATCAAGAACAACGTGGTGCCCAAAATTACCTCATGTCCTCAAGATTTTGTAGCAAAAATGTCTTGAACATGGATGGTAATCAAAATTACCTAATTACATCTTCCCCTTAACATTACCTTGCTCCTAATCATTCTTGGCTTAAGCTTTTTGCATTGTCCCCTTAACTCATGTGTGCCAAGCCTTGTGCATATAGACTTTGAATGTTAAAATAAATTGCATGGTTGATTTGCAAACTTAGAGGTAAAAAGAAAAGCCCAATATTTTCAAATAGTAGGACTTGTCTTGCAATCAGTATTCAGAACTCAAATAGATTCAGCTCGATAATGTAGTCTCTTTTTATCGGGGCCATCTCTGCAAACATCAAAACATAATTTTAACTCTGTATATAGTGTGAAACTTGGAAACTAGAAATTAAAACTAGAAAAATGGTGTCACTCGTTATTTTCTCAACTTCACAAACAAAACCCCTCTTTTTTATATTCCTGGAATATAATTTGTTACCCTGCAAAAATGCATCACCCCTTTGTTTCGGTAGCAAACCTAAGCCCTACCCCACGTGGCAGTCCGAACCACCGCTTTGGGCCCGAGCCTAATGCCAAGCCTCATCCAGCATACATAGGCTCGGCCCGAGCCTGCTTTTCCTCTTTCTATTCTTCGCCTTTCTTCCTTCTCTCTTTGTCTGTTGTATCTATTCCTCTTTTCTTCGCCATTTGGCTCCGAAATTCTTACAACAGATTATCTCTTCTTCATCCGCTTGTCAAATTCTACATTTTGATGCCAAATTTGGACAATTTCGGCAGTCTGCGGTTTCTAAGAAGATCGGTTTTATTTCTAAATCCCCTGCATCTTCGAAGTAACATGCAAATCGGAGCCCGTTTCCGCTTCAATCTGCCGATTTATGGGATTGAAAAGAGTCATGAGCTGTTCGATCTGACCCAAATTAATTTTAGACGAATATCCAACAGGACTGTGGTGCTGTTTTTACCTGCAAAAGCATCGGATTCGTTTCAGATGTTAAGAATGGGCCATTTCTTCGCCAGATGTTTTTATGCCTTGACAGCATTATTTTTGCTTCGAATCTCTTGGTAGGCGATGTTTTTAGACTAAGAATCTGCTTTCCTATATAGCTTTTGGAGCGTAATACTAAATGCGGAGGTAGTGTTTGCATCTTTCTGCTCCAGAAGCGATGGATAATAGCATTTCCTTAATGAATCCGTAAGTTTGAGATGCCTGGATCTCTTCTGCCATATCCAGGTCTTCTACATATCCGTGGAGCAGCTCAAATCGGGCAAAGAGATGATCCAGAAGATGAGTTCCGTTTTGGAAGTATCAAACCGATTGGAGGCATTAAAGGAGGGAATAGAAATCATGATTTACGTGTGCTTAAAACGAAGAAGGGAGTGCTCAGAAGAAGGTAGACGAGGCAGCGGGGGCATGTCTGGCAGCGGATTTCAAAAACAATTTAAATTTAGTTCATTGAGGACGGGACGAAAATAAACTTTTATATTAGGTGAACAGAAAAAATCAAACAGGATTATATATGTTTAGATATACTATACAAGAATTTAGCGATGGCAGAGCCAGTGCCTTTTGTTGTGGCATGTGTATAAGTATAGTTGTGTCTAAAGGACATAATAGTAGGGAGGTATGCATAATATGAGGTTATGATAGTGGTTCTGTGCCCCCTGGAAGTCGAACCCAGGTTGCTCCATGGGCGCGTTGCCCACGGTGTAGAGGGAATATCGGTTCCTGTAAGGAACCGGTGGCCCATCTACATCGTCGGCGTCGAGGTGAATGGAGGGTGTGAAAATTACATACCTTAGTCATGGGAGGAGCTCCTTGTAGACGACCCATCTACCCATGAAAAAGCGCAGGGTGATTGCTTCCATTCGCACAGGTGCACACCACCTCCGCATTGAGACAGGGAGATGGATTCGGGAGCCGCGTGAGGACAGAGTCTGTCAGTGCTGTCAACAGGGTGCCATTGAGGATGAAAGTCACCCCCTCCAGGCCTGTCCGGCGTACGAGCATATCCGGGCTCGGTATGCTTCTGGTTAGTTGTGCCCCATCGGGCCTTGCATGAGCTAATGAAGCACGGCCTCTCAGGGCTTGTTGGGATCATACCTCAGGAGGTAATGGATACGTGACTCGATTATGCCCGACATTAACCTCAAATTGTACTTGTGATTATGTATATAATCGTGCGGTATGTCAAAGATCCTTATTGCTACTAAGGTTTTTCCCGAAACCCTTCTGGGGGGGGGTTTTTAATCCTGGTAGTAATACGCCTGCTGCTCTCTCTTTGTACTTGGGTCCCATAGGCCAGTTGGTCTCCGTGGACGATAAAATCATATTCTATTCTATTCTATTATCTTCGTCTAAGAGAATTAGGACATCTTCTCTTTTTCATATGTGGGTGATTGCTGTGTGAAGTTGTCCATGTGTGAAGACTTCACTACGCAAGTCAATCACAACCTTGTCGAGTGTGAGTCCCAGGCAGCTGTTAAATATTGTTGAATACGCGGGTCATAGTGGGAGTTGACGTCAGTGGATTGTCCATGGCCAGTTTTCTGGTTGACTGAAGAAGTCAACATATGATATGCGGTGGATGTTGTCTCTTTGTTGTGGGTCCCCTCTGAGTAGTTTTACTTGGACGCACCTGTTATGTAACGAGGTTACCATGACCCTAGCATTTTTAACGAGGCCCATGTCTCTGCCGAGTGTCTTTTGTGATGTGGCATATCGTATTGGGCTTTTGTCGAAGCTCGTGTTGTGGCAATGATGGATCTCTGTAGCTGTTTAGAAAGTCTGTTGTTGCCATTAGGTGGTCGTCTACGATTTGGTTGTTTTTTGTTAGTCAATCCATGCTATAATAGGTTTTATCGAGATCCGAGAGAAGTTGTATAATCGTATCGTTGAATTCGTCAATAGTAATGTTTTTAGGAGATAGGATTCCTCTGTTTTCACACGCTTCTGGGTCCCTGACGATTTGTTTGTTGTATAAAAAATCGGCTGCTTCTTGTGGGTTTGTGGTGGTTTCGAATAGTGCAACTTGTCTGAAGTCTTCTACTGCTAAGCGAAAGGAGGAAGCCTAATGAGGGGCATGCTTGCGTCTGATTAGCTAAATAGCTTTCCTCCAAAGGGGGCACTCGTTCCCATTATCTTTTGAAGCAGCACGTCAACTACCTCTATGACTGCTCGGTTTGCCATGGGAAATTCATCCCATATAATAGCAGTCTGATTTATTAGGTATGCCCTTGGAGGGAGTGGATCGAGTAGCAAATGGAGATTAATGTTGTTCTCAACGACAAGGATTTGAAATAAGGAGTGTGCAGTTCTACCACCAGGGTAGAGACATGAAGCTAGTCCAGTGGTAGCACATGGGAGCAAAATGTTTCTTGATCCTCGTATCCGAAGGCATAGGGCTTTTAGGACATATATTTTACCGGCTTCCGCCTTACCGTAGAGTTAGGTCTCATCCTTGCCAGTATCAAATTGTGACTCCGAATGAGCTCCCTCCAATTATCATATTCCTAAGCACCCAGGGTCCTGAAATTCTTATTCTTCATAAAATCATTAGTGACCATATTTAGATCCCCTCCTAAGACACGCTCATCAAAATCCAAATTATCTAAGCTATTCTTTACTATATTCCAGATCCCTACCCTATCCCCAGGATTATTATAGGCATAAATATTAACTAAAGCAAGCCTAATTCTAAAAATAATACATAGGAGAATCTACCAACTGCCATCCCTACCATTAATCAGATAAAAATCAGACATGCTTAGATAATTTTTCCAAGCTATAGCAATACCTGCAGAAGAATCGTTAGCAGGGATAGACCATAGGCTACAATCTGGGGGTAAAGTTCTACTTAATGCGATCTCATGGTTAGAGTCATGAATCTTATGCTCCTGAATGAAAATGATGTCGGGATTGAGGGAGGATAGGCACTCTTTTAATCTATCCCTCTTAATGCTATTATTTAATCCCTGGAGGTTCCAGGTAATACAACTTATTTTCTTATCCATTAATATCTATACTTCCCTACCACCTTCCCAGCCAGAATGGTGGATTTCCTTGGGCTAGCTCTGCTGGGTCCTGAATTTTTTTTCTTACCTCTACCATTCTTTCTATCAACCAAACTCCAACCTTGTTCTTCTGTATCTAAGAGGTCTTCAATTTTTTGTTCGATAATTTCCTCCCTTTGCTGAGTAAAGTCCGGAAGCTTGGGCAATGATAGAATGATGTCTCCTATATCAATTTTAACAGAGAGGTTAATGTTCTTAATCATAACCACCATACCTTTGTCAATATTAACTCTTGTGTGATCGTCCTGATGAGTCTGGTGGTGAGAGTTTGCAGTAGTAGCCTTGTTAAGCTCGGGCTTAATCGTCACCTCCTGGTTACCTGAATCAATGATAGTACTGCAATCCCCCTTTCCTTCCTTATTAAGCTTAGGGATCTACACCTTCTTGCATCCTTGCTGGTGAACATGCCCCTTGCCCTTAAGATCAAGGCCAGGAGCAGAGATCTTAGTGTAGTTAACTTTAAGGCCCATAAAGCTTTCCTCCCTGATTCTGATCTTAAAGAACTTCTTCCAAGCAGAATGAATCAATTTAGAGATGCAAACCGAGGGGTAGTTAGTTTGAGGAATGTTAATCTCAATGACCTCCCCCAAGATGTCAGCGATAGCAATAAGATGAGTCCGAGTCCAATAAGCAGGGGGAAGATTAGGGAAAGATATCCATGTAGTAGATCGAATCGCATCTTCCTTCCCCGGGATGAAGTCAGGGGGCCATCTCATAATGTAAAAAGAGGAGTTGCAGATCATTCCTAATTTCCTTTTGAGGATGTAATTAACACAAACCTCATCCCTGCACACTATCTGAAAAGTTTTGCCATCAAGCTTTAAAATAGAAAGGATAGGGATGTGTTGAGATTTGGTAATCCACAGTTTCACCTCTCCCTGAGATGGACAGTTCTGCGGGAAGTGGATAAGAATAGCTTTCTTGGAAAAGATGTCAGTAGCAGAAGGATCCGAGATACCATATAAGTCAATAAAGTCACCATTAAAAACATTCTTTCTGTCAGAGCCAATCGACGAATGATCCAAAGAATTACTTTTCATTAGAATGTTCTTATAGGAGGGAAGGGAGTTCAGACCCTTTGCTTTGTCGCTTTTACCAATCACCGGAATTGTGTTGCGGATTCTATCCTCTCCAATATGGGGTCTCCAAATCCCTACATTCCTGTCTATTTTAGAAAGTTAAACTCTCCAAGAATTTCTCTTGAACCATAAAGATCATAATATTCATCACAGGTGTATATTCTAACAACCCTATCATCATGTAGAGTTTTAAGTAAATTCAAATATTGATTGAGCATATTCATAGAAAAACAATTTGATATAATCCCCAAATAGCATAAGCTGGACAAAAATTCTATTTTATCTATCTCATTTAGTATATTGACTTCTGCTAGTCTATTGTTTATTTCTTCTATATACCAGAATAAGAATTTGACCATCAAAATAAGATCTACAATCTATGTGGGATGTTTATAAATAACAAATCATCACCAGTATTTTATCTTCGAACATGTAGACCTGCAAGTTACAAGTTGTAAGGTTGTTTCGTAACTCTTTAAAGACCCAAAGCACGTCCTACGATGCAAATTCAGGCCGGCACATCATTAAGAACAATCTCTTTGCAAGATTTATGTTCTAGACTTTTATGTACAGCTCAAGGTGCTTACCCATCCTTCTATTCTAGGACGGAGGTGCTTCTCTGCATGTGCCTACAACACCTCAGAAGAGATTTTTGAAAAGTTTTTATTTTGGGCATGAGGTTCTTATTCATGGGTCTCTCGAACATTCTAGAACATTCGAAAACATTCAATTTTTACTTTTTGTAAACTTTCAAAAAAAAACTTTCTATTTTTGAACTCAACTGCTTACCCATGAGCACCTGGAACATTCTAGAGCATTCTAGAACTTTCTATTTGTTAGTCCTGTACGTACTGGTACAGGACTATTCATGCACACGACGGACCAGGTCAATGCCAAGGATCCACAGTCAGGTCAGTCGTCCAAGGGCCCGCAGAAGACCAAGCCGCCGCAGACCACGCAGTCAAAGGCCGTGCCCGGGACCAAAAGGAGGCGCACAGAGAAATGACGCTCTGTCACCATCTGCGCCATTTCAGGGTCTCAAGAGGCACCGCCAACGTTCCTGCAAATCAGGTCTCCTTCCAGGAGTCGGCACCGAGCTTTGATAGAGTATCTATATTGGGACAAAGGCCATTGTACTATATATATGAGTAGATCTAGCCCTCACGGGTTAGATGAGTTTTTGGTCTTATCTCACTTCTGCTTCCTCTCGATTGCGAGAGCTCATGTATCACAATTGATATCAAAGAGTTTTGTTCTCTTCATTGTGTTCTACATTGTTCTTTATGTTTTTCTTGTTGTCTCTTTTCCCTTAGTTTCTTTTGCAAATCCCGCGTGACACAGCTACCGGATTCTCTTGTTTGATCCACGGGTCCTCAAAGCAGGGCTGTCTTGCAGGAGTTCCCGAACCCAGACCCCAAACACTGTCGCCGCTGCCGGGTCTGATTTTCTTTCCCTTCTTTCTTTTATCAGTCTGCCCGAGCTTTCACCCCAGAGGAGCTTCTTAGCCAGACGGCGTCTCGTTTGGAGCGCCATCAACGCTGTGAAGTTGCTCGAGATATGTATGACACAGGTTATGATATTGAGGGAGGCCATATTCGCTCACGAGCTCAGTCGGTGCCACCTACTCCTCGTGTTCACTCTCGTCCTGGCTCTCCTCCAGCGTGCAAACATTGTTCCCAACCTCAGTCACCTCATCATACACCTGTTCAGTCCCCTCCAGCTTATTTCCACACTCCAGATAGTGCCTACATTCATATCTCATCTGGCCATACTCCTCTGCCTTCACAACCATCATCTCCCCCTGGAGGAATGGGTTATCCCCATGTTTCTTTCGGCCCTCCCCAGGTTCAGACATATCCTCAATCTCCTTCTTTTCAACAGGCTCTTCCAGTTTACACTCTTACCGATCTCAAACCTCATGACCATGGACCGAAAGGTCCTCCACCACAGGAACCTCCTTTTGCACATCTTCAGGGTCTTTCTGCTCCTTTGCCACCTCATACGGAATCTATGGAAGTTCCGCCCCATTATGTCCTCCTTATACACCGCCTCTCTATGCACAAGGCCAGTCACAATCTTCTTTTCAGACTCTCAAACTGACCTATCCCACTTTTGGCAGTACTAAAGGCAAACAATTGGATCAAAGTGCTCAAGCCCACATGGAAGAATTTGAGGCTCTGACTGTCCTAAATGGTCACGCTCAACCTCAACTGAAGTTCCATATCTTTTCTACCACGCTGCGTGGATCCCCTCATCAATGGCTCATGGCAAACAAAAGCCATTGGAAACAAAACTGGACTGAAATGAAGACTGCTTTCCTTTCTCATTATGGGACCACAGATGATAATCAACTTCTTCTCAAGCAACTCAATGATCTTCAGCAAGAGCCCACGGAATCAGCCCGGGATTTTGCGGATCGTCTTCATATCCTCCTCAGCAAACTTCAAGAGTACCCCACGCAAAGCCAGATCCTCGTCTGGTTTCTGCAGGGACTTCCTCCGGCTATTCGTCTCATGACTGAATACCTGCACCCCAAGACTTTGGAGCAGGCCATCGAACTTGTCAATCATTCAGTTAATGTTTCCTCTCGCGGCGTGGCCCTCCAGGAACTACCCTTCATTCCTCCTGTCATGGTACCTCAGACTGCAGTTCAGCCTCAACACTCAAATCCTCAACGCAGTCAAATTTGGTGCCACATCTGCAAATATCAAGGCCATTTGGCCAATGAATGCAACTCCACCAATGGCCCTCCTCATTGTAAACGCTGCAACATGTGCAATCATGCCACGGAAGAATGCACTCTTACTCATCCTACACCCTTCCGGCAAAAGATGGTTTATCAAGTCCAGACCACGTCTCAGCAACAGACGTCATATCAAACTCAGCAGTTTCAAGCACAACCTCCTCAACAGTATCAACAATCTCAACAGCCACGGGGACAAAGCAACCGTCCTCCTTTTGATCCTGCTAAAGCTCAGTGCTATCATTGTTTGGAATGGGGTCATACCACCACGGCACGAATCAAACCACGTCAGTCCGCCTCACAGCCTATCAACTTTGGATCGCAAATGGCAAACAGGGCCCTTGGCCTGTTCTTCGAAAACCACCACGTGTGCCTCAACAATCAAGGTATCAACCAGCTCCTGCAGCAACTCCTCAGATGGATCAACAAGCCCAGGAAGAGATTTATCAGGCTCTCAATCCTCCAGTTCAACCGTCAAATTGGGTTGGGTTGGTTTCCACGCCGCACTGGGGCATCACGCCCCTTGACCATCCTTCCTCATGATACGCAACCCGCTTTTGCGTGTTGACACCATCCCTCATCTTTGAGGACAAAAGGTTCACTTTGCCCCAGATCTGGATAAACTCATGCCTCATGTCATGCCCAAAGTCAGACAAAGTATTCTGAATCTCATGCAAGCTGCTGAAGGACGCATACTGGCTAATGTACATGCCACCACCAGAGCTCAAGAATCGGGGCGCACCTCCATCATCTCAACCTCCACGCCTCGCACATATCCAATATTGCCGCAGAGGTGGAGCTTCTCAAAGAAGTTGCTGCTTCATTACCACGCACTCCTGCTCCATTGGATACAACTGATCCATTTTCTCATGTGCCGTTAGAACTCCAAGAGGAGCTAGCAAAAATCAAAATTCCTTTAAGTCTGGCAACTATTTTGAAACGTGTCTTGCTCTCAAGGACCGCTTGCCCCTTCCCACGGTTTTGGTTGGGGCGCCGCTACCTCCACACCCACGGTACATGCCACGGTGGGCAATCAACAAGTCAACCATGTTCAAATTGACGGGGTAGTGTCACAATCTCATCACGGATAAACTCCGCAAGCAAATGGGCATCAAACAACTTTATCGTGCCCCATATGACATCAAATTGGCTAATGGCCATATCACGCGCCCTCAAGGCGTCACGCCTCTTCTTCACATCAATATAGGCGATCTCAGATTCCCCTTGGAATTTGGTGTTTGGAAAGCGGGGAAGATCCAGGTGATTATGAAATGTTGGTCTACAGACCTTTTCTCCGTCGGGCCAAAAGTATCCATTCTTCGGCCCACGGACTAGCTAGTCATTACGGATGGTCACCTCAATGCCACCATGGATTTGCAAACCGCAAGATCATTTCGGTCGAACACGTTGAACCTTCTCTCTCAGACACCCGATTCGGCGAAGGCACGTAACATTTATCGTTAAGGCTCCTCCCCGCGAAGTCCGCTCTATCATCCTACCCTGAATATGTTGATCCTTGGGGCGAGATGACTCTTGATCGATCGCCGCCGGTCGCTTTTACTCGACCCCCTACCTGCTCCTTGCAATCGCATCCAACGTATCGATCATTTTTCGATACGTAACTTCCTCCGCACCGCGGGTGGACGACACGCCATCATGAAGCAACCATTGCTTGATGACGCCAAAGAACCACTCTTCTTCACCACGCAGAGTGCAACTCATCCTATCATGTTTCAACCTCCTGCTCATGTTGTTCACGACACGGAAGTTATCCCACATATTCAGTGTGACGTCCCCTACTCATATACGGTGCACTCACCGTATACAAACAGGAGTTCATCCCCCATACCAGCTCCATGCTAATATAGGGCCCTCCACGTATCATTTGCGCAACCTTGAAGAGTTCCAAAGGGGAAGAATGAAGGGGTCCTTTTACCCTCTCCTCGGGCCTACCTAGTCTGAAGCGTAAACATACATGTCGGTAGTACATACATCAATATCATATGACCATCACGGGATGGTCCTCCACATATCTGCATAGACAAAGATCAGCACATCACATAGGGAATCCTACCCAAGGCTCGCATACGTGGATGGACCGACAAGCTTGGGTCTCCGTGAGGTCATTGCGCATGCAATTCATGGCAATGGATTTGGCGGCATAAGAACATGGCATTGGGTTGTCCACTCCATCCGCCCCTCCCCGTGCACACTTTGCAGAGTAGGTTGAAAAGTGTTGGGACTCCTGATCAGAGCTCACGGATGCATAGCCGAGGGGCTATTCCCCGGGTTACATCTCCCCAGCCCGATGGGGCGTAGGGATCACTCCCTCCGTAGATCTACATGCCGACTCAAGGTGACTAGAGGGCCACCGCCCTTATTCGACCAACCCAATGGAAAGTCATGAACACCACTTCACGGTAATGAGCCCATGCCTTGCCCGCACTCGGTGGCAAGCCATTAGACCTAGTCACAATGATCCCCTGTGAGGCCTTACACACCGAGGGATCGCTCAAGAGTCGACACCTAACCTCCTTCTTAGCCAGCCCTGGCCCCCTTCACCCACAACCCAGTGTGGTTCTTGTACACAAAGTTTAATCTATAGTGTGCTAGAGAGGCTAATCTAGGAGCATCTACTACCAAGCTTTAGGTCTCTACCCCCCTTCCCAATACAAGGAGTTCATAGAGATACATCATCCACATACATCACAGAAGAACTAAAGAACTAGATCTAATCTATATCATAGAGTTAGGTTCTTTAGTTAGAGTCTGGTAACTAGAGATCTAGAGAGTCGCTATGGGCAATTTAATAGGCTAAACCTACCATTCTATGTCTAGAAGATGGTTTAGGCTATTAAATTAACTAAATACCTGATCCTTGGGTTGCTCCTCCTGGCCTGAGGCCGACCATCCTGCTGAACTGCTCGAATCAAGGGAAACTAATGGTGCCATTCTCTCAGACAGAGTCTGGGAGGTGGTTTTGACTCTCGGAGCAACAAAACAGAGCTCTAAAACCCTAGGAACTAAAAATGGGCAAGTTAGGGTTCTCCTACTTAAATAGGCAAGGGGTTAGGCTAGGGTTTCCAATTATCCCCTTTAGGCATGTGGGATAATTGGGAATGGGCCCACTTGCCTTAATAGCTAGGTGGCCAAATGTGCCCACATGGAAATGTGTGCACCCAAATGTGCCCACATGGAAATGTGTGCACCTAAATGTGCCCACATGGAAATGTGTGCACCTAATTGTGCCCACATGGAAATGTGTGCACCTTAATACTAGCCTGGCTACACGCCGCAGACACGCCACGGTGGCGGTGGTAATGCTGCGATTTAGGCAAGATAAAGATACGCCCCGGGACCGTATACCGTGGCCGAACGCCACATTCTCCCCACCTTGAAATGATGTCGTCTCGGCAAAGATCGTGGGTCTCCCCACCTTGGAATCTTCCTAACCTGCAATCAACCTGATGCATACGATATACTACTATAATACTTACACATTTATTACGATTACCTTAAGGTAATATTTTTAAATCATTATTACGCCATTAACTTATCAATTCGTAACATCATTAAAACAAGTTACTCAATAATTCACTTATCACGACAATTTAGTTTATCAAATTTTTAATATTTCATATATATAATTAATGTTCGAGGTACTCTTCATTCCTTGCAACACATTCCAACAAAATTTGTGTTGCAAGTCTTCGCACCTTAAAATCCTGCATTAATTTTACAATATCTATAATTACATACTTACTATCTTAATTATTAGAATTACTCTAAGGTAATGTTTAAGACATTACTGTACTATTTCATTATCCAATTAACTTCTCACTTCATAACTTAATCAACGCAAGGTAATTATTAACCTTACTTAATACAACATTTAAGTTTATCAAAGTTTATCAATTTCATACAAAATCATCCCTTGCAACACATTATAACAAAATTTGTGTTGCAAGCCTTCGTAGTTCGACCTCCTTTCCCTCCGGAGCGCTCTATTGGCCTGCAGGTCGACACTACCTATTATTAATTATTAATAAAATTTTGGTTATATGGTGACCACCCCACCTATCTACATGGATGCATGGCTAATCTCCCGGCATAGGAAGAGGGTGGATCTTCCATTATGGCCACGAGACAGCCTTATATGCCTATATGTCGCCATGCCTACATCTCTAGTTGCCCAAATAAGTGGAGGATATCCTTCCCCGATATGGGGCGGAAGGATAGATTCCTCCTATCAAAGCATATATGGGGCTAAAGGTGCCTTTCCTATCAATGCATCTCTCAATGACCTCCTTTCTCTCGAGGTCATCTACTTCGTGGGGACAGTAGACTTTCTAATCTACCTTCCACTCGTCCAAGCTTTAAACGCTCATGCCTACATTGACATTACACCATTTCTAGAGATCACCGTAGTGATCCCATCATCGGTAAATACGCATGCAACTCATACCGGCATAGGTTGCATGCGTGATTAATCTTAACTACACATGAAACTAATCTAAACACCAATCGACATGCCCTGTTTCAATTTTTACCGGCTCCTTTAATGCATGTGATTAACATAATTACCCTAAGGTAATATTTATGAATTAACATTATCATAGTATCGGATACATTACTTCCGATAATACAATTTTATTTACTCTAAGCTTTGCAATATTTAACGACTTTTAGATCGCATTATTTAAACAATAACCCCGATTTAGACCTATTGTTACATAGACAATGTTTTAATTATCATACACAAGAATTAGATGTGCTTCCTATTCTCTTCCTTGGGTCCCCATTACCCTTTGGAAGTATATCCTTAAGATGCACTTAAATATATCCTCAATTCTATTTCCTATTTATATTTATAAGGACCCCGAGGTCATATAGCTATCCTTGGAAGGAATTGCATCCTTATGCGATGGATTAATTAACATGCTACCTCACATTACCGTTGTTATTTAACTTATTTCCCTATGATACATATACGTACAACGATTTTTATCCAGTTATTAGGATCTACATTTAACTTATCTATAAGACACATTAAAGCTTATAATATATGCGCACGCCTTACCTAAGGCTAGAACGCATCCACCCATTGAGCCGGCGTCGAGTGATTTGGAGATGACTTGGTCGTTGCATTGCTCCCATAGTTTTGCTCCACTTCATTGGTGTAGTTAGCTACTACGTCCGTCTCGCCGTTGAAGGCCTCCTGAGCTATCTATCTATCTTACGCTTATTCGCTTCGGCCATTGCCGGAGTGAACTCTATCCTACGGGTCGGTCAATTCGATGCAAGTACGTTCAATCATAAGATTGAGCCCTCCCACTTTCTTCGAAAAGAAAATGGTCCTGCACCCCTTCAATGACATTGTACACAACGTCATATCTATTCTCTCCCCTTAAGAGGTTATACGCTTCTTACTTAGCGCATTAATTTACTAGCCTTAGCTAACATATATAACCATCTAAGATGGATGTACATATTATGTTATCATTTATTTCAATATAGTTATGGGTTACCTACTTAGTTAGAACGATTCTAAACCACAAGGTTTTGTCATCATGACAATTCCTTTTGTCTCAAAAGACTATTTGATTAGTATAATTCTTATTTTAGATGTACCTTACATGTATTATTCTTTTATTTCTAGAGATTCCCCCTTTCTTTGCTATTTAAACTCTTGGAATATTCCTACCAATCGAATTGATGTCATCGTAACAAGTTGGCCGGACTTGTTAGATTACTTCTTTTCTTTCGGTTGGATTATTCTTTTGGAGGTACTAGATTTATACATGGTCAACAATTATCCTAGTAATGATTCCTTCTTAGTGAGGAGATCAATCTCACCAAGTGGTTTCAATACATTGGATGTCTGTTAACAATCGTGTATAATTATAGTTACTCCTATGCATTTCCTTCCCAATCTTGACGCTTAGCTCAATATTGGGGCGATCCTTTCAGCGAGAATATCTGGAAATGCCTTCTAATCCCGATATGGATGTTACCGTCCATACATTTAACCTACTAGGCTCCATGGCCTTAGATCCTTGAGCTTGCTAGAAGCTCATCCACTCGTTGCCTGCTTGAAGTAGCAAGGTAACGTTCTTCCGAGTCGCTCGATACTTCAGTCTCCTTGACGGTGGCTCCTCTTTGATGTAGAGGTTGACTTTGTTCGTTAGAAGCCTCTCATTGTTGGTGGCTTGATGGCGTAGTTGATCACTTGAATCTTCCATGCCGCTTTTCAAAAGCCTGAAGGTGGCGCCATTGAAAAAGATCTTTCATTTTGAACTCTTTGTCTTGGCAGCTAAAGGACGACTCTATATCCAATATTGTTTCTTCGACTCCATCGATGTCTCATACGTCGAGTCCTCCTGTCGCTATCGTGTTGCCCGAAGAGTGTTGAGGATGTTGATTGCTTCACCCCTGCAATTTGCCTGACATCTCTTCCTTTGATCTGTTACGCTATGGGAGGGAAGGAATAACAAGGGAACTATATATACATGCAAAACATATATCTTACATAATTACAATTACTACTAGAGCTATTAGGTCCCCCTTGTGCCTCCCTTCGAGTTGCACACCTACTCCTTGGCGATGTCATCGGTGTTCCTCCCGTGCAATGGTGTTGATGATATATATCCTCCCATTTATACGTCAGCTCATACTCCGGGGTAACTCGTTGATATATTTGGGCCCTCCAATGTTTGTCGGCTATGGCACAATACGCTTTGCATCACATTCTAACTAAAGGTGTGCTGGTCGTTGATGCTTCGACATTTCGGTCTGCTTCCTGATCGTGTTCTCAGGCGGTAATTGTTCCCCCCTTCATGATACTTGAAGCTATTTGGAGGCGTCTCTTGAGGTTGTGCGCGATTCCTTTGGCTATACTCCTCTGGAATTGTTCTCTTCTGCAGTTGTTCTTTGAATCGTCGATCCTTGGGTTCACCAAGTTGCATGCAAGTCTGCGTGCAAGTCATCGGCTCGCCTCGCCTAGTTGCTTCTCCATCGAAGCTTCCAAACTTCCTTGTTTGATCCCTCGATCACATGGCTTGACGTTGTCACGCTTCCACAATGCTATGCCGTCTTCTTGTCTTGAGGTACCTTCCCCAAGGCTTTGCTTGTGCTCGCCGGGCTTTGATCCTCCCCGCTGCCTCTAGGGAGCTCGTGGAAGAAGTCGGTTGCTAGCACTTCTCCAGCTTTCAGTTCGACCTTTGTCCCTCTATGCATGCCTGTCTCTCGACAAGTAAAGCATCATGGCTCTCCTCCCCGCACGGCTATGTTGTTCGGTGATGGATCCCTATATCTGCAGCAGCTTGACCCTTGAGTTGAAGAAGTACTTGCCTTAGATATACTCTTGTTGTTGAATAACCCGCTATTATCTTGAACTCTCTTTTGCCGAAGGTGCTTTAGTTGCTATCCTTATCGTTAAGGTGTCGAATGCTTCTACCTTGGGCATTTGATGTCCCACATGTCGAAGATATGATCAGCTTCTTCTCTTCTAATTACTGGTAGGAGTACCTGATGAAGCCATCACCTAGTTGTTGAAGGCATATCTCCTCGTCGCAGTGCCTTTCGTAAGTGCATCTCCATCTAATACACGTGTCATAGCGCATCACCCTATATTACCACAAGGTGGAATTATGGTCGTCGAGATGTTGCCTTCTTAGTTGGCTTATTGATGTCGGGTTGTTTCTCCTTCTATTGTTGAGGCCATTCGTGTCCTAAGTTCATCAAGTGTTGCCGCTGCCACAAGAGGTAGTGTTGCGCCCTGACGATGTCCTGGTGCCGCGTTGATGATCTTCACATGATCGGCGTTGTCTCTTATCCTGACATTGTGCTGGACGAGCGGTCTTCTACTTGAGGGCACTTCCCAAAGTGTTTGGAGTCAAAGGTTTGCTTGGCCTCTGGTCGTTCTCCCTCGTACTTGCTCTTCCATTTTGATCTTGGGCTATAGTTGTGCCTCCTTGCTTCCTCCTTTGGTAGTCGAAGTGAAGGAGCTTCCTGATCTAAGCGCTAAATCCGTAAAACATGACTTTACACTCATGTTTCTCCACTATATCTGTGAGCACCCGAGATATACAATAGACATATACGCATTTACATTGGGATTTTAATTCATCCACTTTTACAAAACAACTATGAAGATCTACTTAAATGTTTATACTCCTTTAGGGGTTTCCCTCCTCCTATCGCGTTTGATTATTCGGTGTTGCTGCATCTTCTTCATTCTGGTTGACTCCGGGATTCCTTGAGATGCTGCTACTATTGTTGAGCTTCATGTCTGATCCGAGCTCGTCACCCCCCAGTTGCGAAGAGTGTTCGTCGATGTGATCCCTTGAGAAAGATGCTCCTCCTTAATGTGTATGTCCGTCGTGAGGAATGCGGTGACCGCTCAACGTCCCTACATGCGGTGTGTCGCTGCAAGGTTGCCGATGTGCAGTGCCGTTGATCGCTTGAGTAGGATCACCTGGTTGTTGCAGTCGGACGTTCTTGAATGTCTTCGAAGCTCTGAGATCGTGGTCGGTAGGCAGGCATTGTCATTCCTCCGCAGGTTGAATTTCTGAGTGCGACTGCTGTTGCTTGGGCTTTGCTTCATTCTGAGGTGCCTCTCCTGTGCCTGGAAGTGTGGTCATCTCCATTGCCCCTACCATGGCTCCTTCTGGTCGCCTTTGCGTGATTTGTACCTGCTGGCTAGGTCGTCTCCTCCGTCACTTGGGTCCTATCCATTCGGGTCTCGCACTCCTTGGCTGACGTAGTAAAGTCGTCCTTCCTTTGGTTTCTAGGTGTTCCTGGGTCCAGAATTCTTGTTCGAGCGGGATATTCTCCTCCTTGATATTGCTCCTAATGCTGATGTAGGCCTTCAAGTCGGAGATGTTCCTTCCCTGATATACGTCTCCTACTTTTTGGAACCGGTGAAAGTTCTCCTGCTGGTGCAAGGGAGCTGGAAGCTCGTCCGGGTCAGCCTTAGGTGCTTCGTGGTTGTCTAGCTTGGTTGCTCCTTTTGCTGACGTTTCATGACATTCGCTTGAGCTGCTGGGCTGCAAGGTCGTGGTGATCTTCCCTCCGGTTTCTATACGCTCCTGTGTCGCCATGACTTCTCTCCTCGACAGAAGATTATGCCCTCTGGCCCTAACTCATGATGCTAACGTGACATCGATGTCTAACGTCTTCCTGCACCTGTATTTTGCTGCCTTGCGTTCTTCCATTTGAAACTCATGTGCATCGAGTTGGTGAAGGCGTCGAGATCCTCTTTCTGATGTGAGCTCGTGGACGTGGTAGCCGGGAGGTTGCCATCTAGAAGATTCTTGATGCCGTTGGTTGCCAAATATTCTTCCCATTTGATGAATATTGATGGTAGGCCGGTGGTGTCCTGTTCTACTCGTTTGTCGGTTGAGGTGTTTGTCGTTGTGCTTCCCTCTCTTGGGTCTGCCTTTTTGGTCTCCTCTCCTTATCTGTCTGTACATCGGCTAGGACCTCGATGTCTTCAAGAAGTTGCGCCTCTAGCTCTTCTGTGGCTCTGGCCCTGTACTTCGAAGCAACGCTCGTATATTCTAGAGTCTAAGGGTCTACTTGAAGGGCTCTCCTACAACATTCTGGGCTCTATAAGCAAGCAAGATGGCTCGAGCAGCATTACTGGAGACATATCTATAATCTCCAAGTCTATGGACATTATGATGTGTGGTATGACATGAAATGAGGGTTGTTTTGCAAAGCCCTCATGGTGTTTGAGGTATACTCTAAGGACCTAGCAAAGTTGGTTTGGGGGGGGGAGATCCAATCTCTACACATGGAGTGACGTAGGCAGCTCTAGGCTCTAGCTCCTTTCTAGGTATCCTGGCAATAGGGAGTGTCAATGTGGCGGCTATATAAGTCAAACTCTATTAGAAGGACATAGAATTAGGTCAAGGTTTATGCCTTTGGCTTGAGCAGAGGTGATGTACAAACAGTTGGACTTGGGTTGCTATGCTGAGGTCTAGATGACTATAACGAAGGGGTGTTCTTGGGCACTTCTATCTAGGAGTAAGGCATCAGCTTTGAGCCGAGAGCAATACTTGCAAGGTACTAATGGGGTATGCTTCTATTTACAAACAAACCACAGTTTGGAAAAACAATTCAAGGGTTTGAGCAATTTTGGTCATTTTGAGATGGGGTTTGACATTTCTATCCTAATTTGAGGTCATAAATGGATTTTAGGCTGTCTAACGGTCCTATTGCAACAAATTTCAGGCGATTTGGAGCTCTGTAGCTCAAGTTATGGAGGTTCAAAGTTTGGAGGTCTCACACATTGCGCCCAGACCAATAATGAACTTTTCATTTTCTGTCCTGGCGCGACGTGTGAGACATTGGCTCTAAATGGGTTAAATTTGTCCAATTTGGGTGATCTAAGGGTGTAATTCTGCTAGATTCGTCGAGTTAGGCAGATTCGAATTAGCTAGATTCGAGTTACCAAGTTATTTTTTTGAAATTCATAACTTTTTAACATGTTCTAGAAGCAATGTCTCACACGTTGCGCCCAGGCTGAAAATGAGATGTTCATTATCTGTCCTGATGAGATGTTCATTATCTGTCCTGGCGCGACGTGTGAGACCATCCTATTTGGCTCCTGGCGCGACGTGTGAGACCATCCTATTTGGCTCACTAATTTTCACTAATTTTTTTTTTTTTTTTTATGTTCTTATTTACTTTAACTGTTACTAGCTTAGCATATACTACAAAAAATGAGGAAATTTTTTTCCCACTTTTCGAGGTTTGAGGAACCTATCAAGTTAGTACTACTGGGAGCATGGCCAGTGCTTTGCTCTTGGGTTTGAGGAACCTATCAAGTTAGTACTACTGGGAGCATGGCCAGTGCTTTGCTCTTGGTCTCCAAGAACATTGCTCTGATACCACTGTGACGTCCCCTACTCATATACGGTGCACTCACCGTATACAAACAGGAGTTCATCCCCCATACCAGCTCCATGCTAATATAGGGCCCTCCACGTATCACTGCAACCTTGAAGAGTTCCAGTGGGAAGAATGAAGGGGTCCTTTTACCCCTGCCTCCCTCGTGGCCTACCTAGTCGCTGAAGCGTAAACATACATGTCAGTAGTACATACATCAATATCATATGACCATCACGAAGGATGGTCCTCCACATATCTGCATAGACAAAGATCAGCACATCACATAGGGAATCCTACCCAAGGCTCAGACACAGGGATGGACTGACAAGCTTGGGTCTCCAGAGGTCATTGCAGACAGAATTCATGGCAATGGATTTGGCTGGCATAAGAACATGGCATTGGGTTGTCCACTCCATCCGCCCCCTCCCCGGCACACTTTGCGTAGTAGGTTGAAAAGTGTTGGGACCTGGATCAGAGCCACGGATGCATAGCCAGAGGGGCTATTCCTGGGTTACATCTCCCCAGTTCCGATGGGGCAGGTAGGGATCACTCCCTCCAGAGATCTACATGCTGACTCAAGGTGACTAGAGGGCCACTGCCCTTATTCGACTGAACCCAATGGAAAGTCATGAACACCACTTCACGGGTGTCGAGCCCATGCCTTGCCCGCACTCAGTGGCAAGCCATTAGACCTAGTCACAATGATCCCCGGTAGGCCTTACACACCAGAGGGATCGTTCAAGAGTCGACACACGAACCTCCTTCTTAGCCACCGCCCCTTCACCCACAACCAGGTGTGGTTCTTGTACACAGGCCGAATCTATAGTGTGCTAGAGAGGCTAATCTAGGAGCATCTACTACCAAGCTTTAGGTCTCTACCCCCCTTCCCAATACAAGGAGTTCATAGAGATACATCATCCACATACATCACAGAAGAACTAAAGAACTAGATCTAATCTATATCATAGAGTTAGGTTCTTTAGTTAGAGTCTGGTAACTAGAGATCTAGAGAGCTGCTATGGGCAATTTAATAGGCTAAACCTACTGATTCTATGTCTAGAAGATGGTTTAGGCTATTAAATTAACTAAATACCTGATCCTTGGGTTGCTCCTCCTGGCCTGAGGCCGACCATCATCCGGGCCGAATCGCCGAATCAAGGGAAACTAATGGTGCCATTCTCTCTCGCATTGTAGTTCTGGAGGTGGTTTTGACTCCTGGAGCAGTCAAAACAGAGCTCTAAAACCCTAGGAACGAAAATGGGCAAGTTAGGGTTCTCCTACTTAAATAGGCAAGGGGTTAGGCTAGGGTTTCCAATTATCCCCTTTAGGCATGTGGGATAATTGGGAATGGGCCCACTTGCCTTAATAGCTAGGTGGCCAAATGTGCCCACATGGAAATGTGTGCACCCAAATGTGCCCACATGGAAATGTGTGCACCTAAATGTGCCCACATGGAAATGTGTGCACCTAATTGTGCCCACATGGAAATGTGTGCACCTTAATACTAGCCTGGCTACACGCCGGGCACCGTCGCCACGGGGTGGTGTGTAATGCTGTGATTTAGGCGGTACAAGATATCGCCCCGGGACCGTGATATCGTGCTTTGAACGCCACATTCTCCCCACCTTGAAATGATGTTTGTCCGCAAAGATCGTGGGTCTCCCCACCTTGGAATCTTCCTAACCTGTAATCAACCTGATGCATACGATATACTACTATAATACTTACACATTTATTACGATTACCTTAAGGTAATATTTTTAAATCATTATTACGCCATTAACTTATCAATTCGTAACATCATTAAAACAAGTTACTCAATAATTCACTTATGACGACAATTTAGTTTATCAAATTTTTAATATTTCATATATATAATTAATGTTCGAGGTACTCTTCATTCCTTGCAACACATTCCAACAAAATTTGTGTTGCAAGTCTTCGCACCTTAAAATCCTGCATTAATTTTACAATATCTATAATTACATACTTACTATCTTAATTATTAGAATTACTCTAAGGTAATGTTTAAGACATTACTGTACTATTTCATTATCCAATTAACTTCTCACTTCATAACTTAATCAACGCAAGGTAATTATTAACCTTACTTAATACAACATTTAAGTTTATCAAAGTTTATCAATTTCATACAAAATCATCCCTTGCAACACATTATAACAAAATTTGTGTTGCAAGCCTTCGTAGTTCGACCTCCTTTCCCTCCGGAGCGCTCTATTGGCCTGCAGGTCGACACTACCTATTATTAATTATTAATAAAATTTTGGTTATATGGTGACCACCCCACCTATCTACATGGATGCATGGCTAATCTCCCGGCATAGGAAGAGGGTGGATCTTCCATTATGGCCGCGGAGACAGCGCCTATATGCCTATATGTCGCTCATGCCTACATCTCTAGTTGCCCAGCGTGGAGGATATCCTTCCCGTATATGGGGCGTGAAGGATAGATTCCTCCTATCAAAGCATATATGGGGCTAAAGGTGCCTTTCCTATCAATGCATCTCTCAATGACCTCCTTTCTCTCGAGGTCATCTACTTCCGTGGGACAGAAGTAGACTTTCTAATCTACCTTCCACTCGTCCAAGCGGAAACGCGGTCATGCCTACATTGACATTACACCACGCCCTAGAGATCACCGTAGTGATCCCATCATCGGTAAATACGCATGCAACTCATACCTGGCATAGGTTGCATGCGTAGATTAATCTTAACTACACATGAAACTAATCTAAACACCAATCGACATGCCTGAGCCAATTTTTACTGGCTCCTTTAATGCATGTGATTAACATAATTACCCTAAGGTAATATTTATGAATTAACATTATCATAGTATCGGATACATTACTTCCGATAATACAATTTTATTTACTCTAAGCTTTGCAATATTTAACGACTTTTAGATCGCGATTATTTAAACAATAACCCTGATTTAGACCTATTGTTACATAGACAATGTTTTAATTATCATACACAAGAATTAGATGTGCTTCCTATTCTCTTCCTTGGGTCCTGCATTACCCTTGGAAGTATATCCTTAAGATGCACTTAAATATATCTGAATTCTATTTCCTATTTATATTTATAAGGACCCCGAGGTCATATAGCTATCCTTGGAAGGAATTGCATCCTTGCGATGGATTAATTAACATGCTACCTCACATTACCGTTGTTATTTAACTTATTTCCCTATGATACATATACGTACAACGATTTTTATCCAGTTATTAGGATCTACATTTAACTTATCTATAAGACACATTAAAGCTTATAATATATGCGCACGCCTTACCTAAGGCTAGAACGCATCCACCCATTGAGCCGGCGTCGAGTGATTTGGAGATGACTTGGTCGTTGCATTGCTCCCATAGTTTTGCTCCACTTCATTGGTGTAGTTAGCTACTACGTCCGTCTCGCCGTTGAAGGCCTCCTGAGCTATCTATCTATCTTACGCTTATTCGCTTCGGCCATTGCCGGAGTGAACTCTATCCTACGGGTCGGTCAATTCGATGCAAGTACGTTCAATCATAAGATTGAGCCCTCCCACTTTCTTCGAAAAGAAAATGGTCCTCAAGACCCCTTCAATGACATTGTACACAACGTCATATCTATTCTCTCCCTTAAGAGGTTATACGCTTCTTACTTAGCATTAATTTACTAGCCTTAGCTAACATATATAACCATCTAAGATGGATGTACATATTATGTTATCATTTATTTCAATATAGTTATGGGTTACCTACTTAGTTAGAACGATTCTAAACCACAAGGTTTTGTCATCATGACAATTCCTTTTGTCTCAAAAGACTATTTGATTAGTATAATTCTTATTTTAGATGTACCTTACATGTATTATTCTTTTATTTCTAGAGATTCCCCCTTTCTTTGCTATTTAAACTCTTGGAATATTCCTACCAATCGAATTGATGTCATCGTAACAAGTTGGCCGGACTTGTTAGATTACTTCTTTTCTTTCGGTTGGATTATTCTTTTGGAGGTACTAGATTTATACATGGTCAACAATTATCCTAGTAATGATTCCTTCTTAGTGAGGAGATCAATCTCACCAAGTGGTTTCAATACATTGGATGTCTGTTAACAATCGTGTATAATTATAGTTACTCCTATGCATTTCCTTCCCAATCTTGACGCTTAGCTCAATATTGGGGCGATCCTTTCAGCGAGAATATCTGGAAATGCCTTCTAATCCCGATATGGATGTTACCGTCCATACATTTAACCTACTAGGCTCCATGGCCTTAGATCCTTGAGCTTGCTAGAAGCTCATCCACTCGTTGCCTGCTTGAAGTAGCAAGGTAACGTTCTTCCGAGTCGCTCGATACTTCAGTCTCCTTGACGGTGGCTCCTCTTTGATGTAGAGGTTGACTTTGTTCGTTAGAAGCCTCTCATTGTTGGTGGCTTGATGGCGTAGTTGATCACTTGAATCTTCCATGCCGCTTTTCAAAAGCCTGAAGGTGGCGCCATTGAAAAAGATCTTTCATTTTGAACTCTTTGTCTTGGCAGCTAAAGGACGACTCTATATCCGATATTGTTTCTTCGACTCCATCGATGTCTCATACGTCGAGTCCTCCTGTCGCTATCGTGTTGCCCGAAGAGTGTTGAGGATGTTGATTGCTTCACCCCTGCAATTTGCCTGACATCTCTTCCTTTGATCTGTTACGCTATGGGAGGGAAGGAATAACAAGGGAACTATATATACATGCAAAACATATATCTTACATAATTACAATTACTACTAGAGCTATTAGGTCCCCCTTGTGCCTCCCTTCGAGTTGCACACCTACTCCTTGGCGATGTCATCGGTGTTCCTCCCGTGCAATGGTGTTGATGATATATATCCTCCCATTTATACGTCAGCTCATACTCCGGGGTAACTCGTTGATATATTTGGGCCCTCCAATGTTTGTCGGCTATGGCACAATACGCTTTGCATCACATTCTAACTAAAGGTGTGCTGGTCGTTGATGCTTCGACATTTCGGTCTGCTTCCTGATCGTGTTCTCAGGCGGTAATTGTTCCCCCCTTCATGATACTTGAAGCTATTTGGAGGCGTCTCTTGAGGTTGTGCGCGATTCCTTTGGCTATACTCCTCTGGAATTGTTCTCTTCTGCAGTTGTTCTTTGAATCGTCGATCCTTGGGTTCACCAAGTTGCATGCAAGTCTGCGTGCAAGTCATCGGCTCGCCTCGCCTAGTTGCTTCTCCATCGAGCTTCCAAACTTCCTTGTTTGATCCCCTCGATCACATGGCTTGGACGTTGTCACGTTCCACAATGCTATGCCGTCTTCTTGTCTTGAGGTACCTTCCGGTGGCTTTGCTTGTGCTCGTCAGTTTTGATCCTCCTGTTGCCTCTAGGGAGCTCGTGGAAGAAGTCGGTTGCTAGCACTTCTCCAGCTTTCAGTTCCTGACCTTTGTCCCTCTATGCATGTCGGTCTCTCTGACAAGTAAAGCATCATGGCTCTCCTCCCTGCTGGCTATGTTGTCGGGGTGATGGATCCCTATATCTGCGCAGCTTGACCCTTGAGTTGAAGAAGTACTTGCCTTAGATATACTCTTGTTGTTGAATAACCTGGCTATTATCTTGAACTCTCTTTTTGCCGAAGGTGCTTTAGTTGCTATCCTTATCGTTAAGGTGTCGAATGCTTCTACCTTGGGCATTTGATGTCCCACATGTCGAAGATATGATCGGCTTCTTCTCTTCTAATTACTGGTAGGAGTACCTGATGAAGCCATCACCTAGTTGTTGAAGGCATATCTCCTCGTCGCAGTGCCTTTCGTAAGTGCATCTCCATCTAATACACGTGTCATAGCGCATCACCCTATATTACCACAAGGTGGAATTATGGTCGTCGAGATGTTGCCTTCTTAGTTGGCTTATTGATGTCGGGTCGTTTCTCCTTCTATTGTTGAGGCCATTCGTGTCCTAAGTTCATCAAGTGTTGCCGCTGCCACAAGAGGTAGTGTTGCGCCCTGACGATGTCCTGGTGCCGCGTTGATGATCTTCACATGATCGGCGTTGTCTCTTATCCTGACATTGTGCTGGACGAGCGGTCTTCTACTTGAGGGCACTTCCCAAAGTGTTTGGAGTCAAAGGTTTGCTTGGCCTCGGTCGTTCTCCCTCATTACTTGCTCTTCCATTTTGATCTTGGGCTATAGTTGTGCCTCCTTGCTTCCTCCTTTGGTAGTCGAAGTGAAGGAGCTTCCTGATCTAAGCGCTAAATCCGTAAAACATGACTTTACACTCATGTTTCTCCACTATATCTGTGAGCACCCGAGATATACAATAGACATATACGCATTTACATTGGGATTTTAATTCATCCACTTTTACAAAACAACTATGAAGATCTACTTAAATGTTTATACTCCTTTAGGGTTTTCCCTCCTCCTATCGCGTTTGATTATTCGGTGTTGCTGCATCTTCTTCATTCTGGTTGACTCCGGGATTCCTTGAGATGCTGCTACTATTGTTGAGCTTCATGTCTGATCCGAGCTCGTCACCCCCCAGTTGCGAAGAGTGTTCGTCGATGTGATCCCTTGAGAAAGAACAATTATCCACTGCCCTTATTCGACTGAACCCAATGGAAAGTCATGAACACCACTTCACAGGTGTCGAGCCCATGCCTTGCCCGCACTCAGTGGCAAGCCATTAGACCTAGTCACAATGATCCCCGGTAGGCCTTACACACCAGAGGGATCGTTCAAGAGTCAGGACACGAACCTCCTTCTTAGCCAGTCTGGCCCCTTCACCCACAACCAGGTGTGGTTCTTGTACACAGGCCGAATCTATAGTGTGCTAGAGAGGCTAATCTAGGAGCATCTACTACCAAGCTTTAGGTCTCTACCCCCCTTCCCAATACAAGGAGTTCATAGAGATACATCATCCACATACATCACAGAAGAACTAAAGAACTAGATCTAATCTATATCATAGAGTTAGGTTCTTTAGTTAGAGTCTGGTAACTAGAGATCTAGAGAGCTGCTATGGGCAATTTAATAGGCTAAACCTACTGATTCTATGTCTAGAAGATGGTTTAGGCTATTAAATTAACTAAATACCTGATCCTTGGGTTGCTCCTCCTGGCCTGAGGCCGACCATCCTGCTGAACTGCTCGAATCAAGGGAAACTAATGGTGCCATTCTCTCAGACAGAGTCTGGGAGGTGGTTTTGACTCCTTGAGCAGTCAAAACAGAGCTCTAAAACCCTAGGAATGAAAATGGGCAAGTTAGGGTTCTCCTACTTAAATAGGCAAGGGGTTAGGCTAGGGTTTCCAATTATCCCCTTTAGGCATGTGGGATAATTGGGAATGGGCCCACTTGCCTTTAATAGCTAGGTGGCCAAATGTGCCCACATGGAAATGTGTGCACCCAAATGTGCCCACATGGAAATGTGTGCACCTAAATGGGCCCACATGGAAATGTGTGCACCTAAATGTGCCCACATAGAAATGTGTGCACCTAATTGTGCCCACATGGAAATGTGTGCACCTTAATAAACGTGCATGTGCACATTAATAAGAAATGCACATACCTAGCAAGTTGCCCCCTAGGGGCTACTAGCCTGGCTACACGTCGGCGTACACGTCAGTCGGGGTGGCGTGTACGCGTGACGAGGCAGTACAGTATACGTCCTGGGACCGTATACTGTGCTGGAACGTCACATTCAGACTCCTGAGGAGATAGTGGATGTTGGCAACAATCAGCCTGTCCGCCTTGCTGCAAATCTCCCGACCACCTATCGCAAAAGGGCCATCACGCTGTTCACAAAGTTCAAGCATATTTTTGCCTGGAGCTACAAAGATCTTCGGGGTATCAACAAAAACTTGGGGGAACTCACCATTCCTACCAAATCAGATGCACGTTCTGTATAGCAACGACAGTACCGGCTCAACCCCAATTACCGTGACCGAGTCAAGGCAGAAATTGACAAACTTCTAGCTGCTGGTTTGATCTATGAGGTCAAACATTCTGAATGGGTGAGCCCCATTGTCATTGCTCTCAAACACAATGGTAAGATCCGCGTTTGCGTGGACTATCGAAAACTCAATCAGGCCACGGAGCGTGATCATTTCCCACTTCCCTTCACAGACCAGGTTCTGGAAGAGGTCGCTGGTCATGAAATGTACTCCTTCATGGATGGTTTTTCTGGCTACAATCAAATCTCAATCAAAGAATCTGATCAACTCAGGACTACCTTCACTACCCCGTGGGGCACTTTTGCCTACAAGGTGGTTCCTTTTGGGTTATCAAACTCTCCATCAACGTTTCAATGCATTATGCTCTCAGTTTTTCATGATTATATGAAGGAGAATCCCTTCCTCCAAATTTTTCAAGATGACTTCTCTGCCTACAGTTCCATGAATGACCACCTGGATAAATTAGAACTTGTCTTCCATAAATGTGACGAGTCTGGCATTAGTCTCAATCCTGAGAAATGCACCTTCTGCGTCACCTCCGGTGTTCTGTTAGGTCATGTGGTCAGTAAAGCAGGTATCACCACAGATCCTGCCAAAATCAGTTGCGTGCTCAAAGCTCAAGCACCATCTAATATCAAGGAGACACGTTCTTTCCTGGGCAAGGTAAATTATTACTCCACTTTCATTCCTGGACTAGCAGCCATTGCAGATCCCATTCATAAACTCACGGGTGATGAATCCACTTGGGCTTGGAATTCCCAGGCGGATGCTGCTTTCCAACAGTTGAAGCTTTTGTTTACTCAGGCCCCTGTGCTTGTTCCTCCTCAATGGGACAAGCCGTTTCATATACATGTGGATGTTTCAGCGTTTGCTATTGGTGCTGTTCTTTCTCAAGAATATGATGCGCACACAGACAAACCAAACCGTTATGCCAGCAGAAAACTCAATCTTGCTGAGCGCAACTACTCTGCCACTGAGCGGGAGGCCTTGGGCTTAATTTTTTGTGTCCAACGCTTCCGTCATTATCTCTTAGGCAGTAAGATCAAGTTCTTTGTGGACCATCAAGCACTTCTCTATCTAATCAACAAATCCACGCCCACGGGCAGAATTGCTCGTTGGGTCCTTCTTCTGCAAGAATTTGCTCCTTTTGAAATTGTTCATAAAGCAGGCAAATCTCATGTCGTCCCGAATTATCTCTCACGCATTCACACAGATGATCCCTCCACGGGAGTTTCAGATGTTTTTCCTGACGCCCAGCTCTTTTTTGTCACGGCCACGCCACATTGGTTTCATAACTACCAGTAGTATCTTCTCACTTGTGCTCTTCCCTCCGAAGATCCCATGCTCTCTCCAAAAAAACTTAAATCCCGTCACCGTCAATTTCTCCATGAGGTCCGTGACTACACCATGGTTGCAGGCCATCTTTACAAACGCGGCAAGGATACAGTCCTCCGACGCTGTGTTCTTCCTCATGAAGTGCCTGATATTGTTCAAGAAGCACATGAAGGGCTAGGTGGAGGTCATTTTCATGGTGACACCACGGCACGCAAAATACTTCTCGCAGGTTATTTCTGGCCCACGCTCTTCAAGGATGCTCACGCTCACGCCCGCACGTGTGATGTATGTCAGCGTGTGGGTCGGCCCATGGCCCGTGACGCTCTCCCGTTGACGCCGGTCGCCACGCCACTTCCCTTCAGCAAATGGGGAATGGACTTTGTGGGACCTATCGACCCTCCTGCGCGGCACACCCGTGCCCGCTACATTCTGGTTCTCACTGATTATACTACCAAATGGGCGGAGGCTTGCGCACTTCCAGACAACACGGCAGCAAGCACAGCCAAGGTCATCTATACGCAAATTATCACGCGTTTTGGCTGTCCCACGGAATTGGTCAGTGATCGAGGTGTTCATTTTGTCAATCACACTATCAAGGAGCTGACGGATTATCTGCTGATACATCATCGCAAAAGCACACCTTACTATCCTCAAGGGAATGGTTTGGCTGAAAGCACAAACAAGACTCTCATCACTATTCTCAAGAAAAGTTGTGACGCTTCTCGCACAGACTGGCAAAACAAGCAACCTACTGTTCTTTGGGCTTACAACTGTTGTTTCAAGATTGCTACTGGTCACACTCCTTTTAAGTTGGTTTATGGGCAAGAAGCATTGATGCCTTTTGAATATGTTCTTCCGACACTTCGGTTCCACCTTGCTACCACTCATAATTCTTCAAGAAAGAGTTTACCAACTTGAACAGTTGGATGAACTCAGGCGAGATGCATATATTCAGGTCCTTCACGGTCACCAGTTGCGGAAATCTTTGCATGACAAACATCTGAGAACCAAAACTTTTCAAGAAGGTGATTTGGTTTTACTTTATGATTCTCGTTACAAAAATTTTCCAGGGAAGTTAAAGTTCAGATGGCTTGGTCCTTATCAAATTGTTTAAGTTGTACAACCCAGCGTTTTCAAGCTGGCAGAATTCGATGGCACTCTATTACCTACACTGGTTAATGGCTTTCGCCTCAAACAATTTCATATAGCACATACAGACAGTCATACACCTGATGCAGAACAAGACTCTGAATCCACAGATAGTGACTAAAGCGGCATATTTATATTATAGGAGGAAATTTTTTACAAAATGAGGGCCGAGCCCATCTACTTCCGCTATGGGCAGAGCCCTATTTACAAAATGGGCAGAGCCCTATTTACAAAATCCTAAGGTTAAAGAAAAACCCTCTACTCCGGGTTGGGAGCAGAGGTTATGCGGAGGATGTGGTACAGGTTCTGCTCCGGATCCTAGCGCAGATGTAGCACCACCTCCATGGCGTTGGTTAGAGGGTCGGGATGCTCAGCCATCCCACTGCACCAGCCGTCCATTGGAATGCCGCGGTTACGACATTTCCAGAGGTGCAGATCGTTCATTTTGCAAGTGATCCACTCCTGGCAGTTCATCGGCATAGTGCAGTTCTCATTCAAACCTACCATGCTTATGATCACGAACTGGTGTCTCAGCTTCGACCACTGATCGACTTATATAGCCCAACTGACGGGACCCCTGTCGACGTGGACCAATCAGAAAAATCGCCGACGTGGTTGCAATGCAAGGCTCCTTCTAATTCAGGAATTTTTTCTCACGTCGCATATCTAGCCATGGTACCTTCTGACACTTCCTTTTTATGATATCCCACTTCGAGTTGCCTGCATTAAATGACATTCCTTCCTTTCAAGCCCGTCGGAAGTTAATGTTTGTACCTTCGCCAGCTGTCACCTCCGATCGTTCCTTCACGTCTCATCTCCACCGTTCATAGCTTCTCCCTTAACTGCTTGGGGACTTAGCCAAATTTTTGCCTCTCAATCGCCTTCTTCGCATCTATCGCCACCTGGCACCATCAACGGTTGCTGTTTCATCCTCATCACGCCCCTTCGCCACAAACTTGTGCGCCCTAAAACCTTTTCGTCTCTCTTCGTTTTCATCTTCTGCTCTCCGCACTCCGGCTTCTCACATCCGCTCTTCCAGTTCCTTTTCGAAGCTCTTTGTAATGGCCACCACACCCAAATTTCCTCAACTTCAAGCTTCTGCTCCAAAGGATCCGGCTCTTTTTGAATCTATGACTTTCTCAACACCAACTTTTCGCGATGCCCTAGCAGGTCCAAGTCGATCCGTGGCAGAACGCCATGGGCTTTATGCATTCTCCACACAGGAATTCCCTGCACCAAATCCGGAGCAACTGAAGCAGTCACATGATCAACAGCCCGGAAGGATACGCTACCACGGTCGATGGCACCACCATTTTGCTCACTCCGGTTCTGCTTTCTGAGGTATTCCAAATTCCTCTTAAAAGACCTTCTTTATCTTGGGCTGCCTTACAGGACCAGGATGTCACTCAGTATGGCGCAGCTCCTTATCAGGCCAACATGCATCGACTCACAAACATTGCCAAGACCCATGACACTTTTGTAAAGTTTCTGTGGCGAAAATTCTATGGGTAAACCATCAAGAATACCCATATCAATAAACAGTTTTATAACATTGTCATTACGACTGTCTATTCCACTCATCCTATTGATTGGCCACAAATTTTGTTTCTCAGACTTCTCCATGAAATTGATCGCGTCCGTGGAGCATCTTCTCCTGGCTTTGACACTTCTGTGGGTGCTCACCTTCAGGCCATCATCCGTCATTATATTCCTGTCACCCGCCCAGGATCCCCTTCCACTTCTCGTACATCCACTCATCAATCCTTTCATTCCCTTCCTCACAACCAGCAGGCTGAAACCTCACGCCCTCTTTCTCCTGGTCATGTTCAAAACGCCGCCACGCATGTTACTATCTCTTCTTCCTCCACGGAATCCATGCCTAACACTTCTCATCAAAATTCTAAGACGTCACAGACTCATCACCAACAGGGCCCTGCACCACCACCTTCTCGCCAAGCCCTGTACCAATACCAGCAAGATGTCCAAGCTGTTGTTCTCAAGCTTCAGGACTCACAAGAAGTTTTCATGAATGGTGTTCAAGCCTACATGGAGGCCACGGAAGCCGTTAACAGGGATCTTCAAGCTGCCAACACGCAAGTTCAATCCCTGGAAGACAAACTTCAATAAAAGCACGAGGCTCTTTTACAGGCCCGTGAAGATCTCAAGAATGCACAAGATCAGACAAGCCTGCTTGCTGATCAACAGGCTGAGTTGCAGACGCACATTCAGGAATTGCTGGCGCAGATCAAAGAAAAGGATAAACTCCTTGGCGACAAGGATAAAGCCATTGCTGATCTTAACACCATGTACACTGAGCTCTCTCAAAATTACAACACTCAACTTCAAGAGCTCAAGGAGCGCAACGAGCAGCTCCCCTCTCTCCAAGACCAACTGACCACGCTGCAAAATCAGGTCACATCTCTTCAGACTCAGCTTACAGAAGCACAGAAGCAAAAATTAATTGATGACACCGAGATTGCCACGTTGCGACTGCATACTCCTGGGTAATCCTCTTCACAAGGCACGCTTCCTCACAGACGGTTCCGTGATCAATCACATCTCCTGCTCGAAAAGGATAATCAGATCCGTGACCTCGAACATCAACTCCAGCAAGCTGTTCAATCAGCAGAAGAAGCCCAAAATAAACAAGAGGGCTATATTGATATTGCTAGTCGCATTCCTGTGGATTTCTCTACTCCTTCCAGTTATCTGGATTATGTGGTTGCCCGACGCCACCTTTTTCTTCTGAAGTAGTACGCGGCAGACGGCCAGGTTAATGCACAGCCACTACGCAGCGTGGATTTCCTCAGGATCTGGTGACCTTTCAGTTGAAGACAAATGTTTACTATGTGCTCTCTTAGTATTTGATCAAATCAACTGTGAGGATCCTGATTTGGTCATCTTCCGAGTTGTTCAGCCTATGGTTTACATTTTTCATGATTTCTACCTGGCTGATACACAAGACAAATTCAGAGATGAGGCACATCGAGTTTTTCACGGCAACCATCATGCCCATTGGCTGTTGTTAGAAACCAATCCATATTTACAGGATCCTGCTCGGACCAACACTCTCTGTACTGAGTACCTGCCTGAGCTTGCTCAGCATTTACCTCTATGGCAAGCTGAAACGCTGGTGCAGATAAAAAAAAATTTAGCACATCCTGAAGATCTTCCCTTTGCACAGATTTACATGCAGCACCTCGGTGGCTATAATTCCCTGAGTGCTCTTCTGGACAGCAAAATCATACCCACGGGTTGGGTTAATCCTCCGGTCTATAATCAGCTATCTGCTTCAGACTGGGATCAGTGGTGCCGTGCTCTGGATAAAGATCTTGTTCGAGAATTCAGGGAGCAGGCTCAGCAGCCCACGCCCACGGGTTTGGCTCAATCTCTTTATGCTTCATTAGGGGCACCAGCACGCCTAAGATTTCTTACCTCAGACTGGCGTCTTCCGTTTTGGACAAAGTTCCTGGAAGGCCACGCTGGGTGGACTCCTCCTCAGATCTCGACGGATCTCCGATGGGATCCGTGTTTTGTTCGACGCTCCAATTGGGAAGATGGTGCCACCTTGGACCACACCGAAAATTGGATATATATTGCCAATGAGCGTGGTTGGCAAACGCCTGCTCATGCTGTCCATGGCCTTGATGCCTTCTTGGAGAATGCCGCCACCTCCCCGGATCCTTCAGTTCACCGTCAAGCAGGTTTCTGTGCTGCTCTCAAGTGCCTCCTGATAAGCTCGCTAAATCGACAGCGTCCTATCTTTTATTGCAACCCGAATGCCAGCGTCAGTGCCTTCGGCCTCCAGACCTGCCTTCTCATGGAATGCCAGTTCGTCCCTTCTGAGGCACATGCTGCCCTTGAAGACATGGTACGTTCCAGATTTCTCATTGATGCTCATCCTGCACTTGGGCTCAACACTCCTGAAGCTCTTCAAACACGCCAGGATCTCATCGGCAATTACCACGATGGCGCCCGTCCTCATTCCCCTGAGGATCACTTCCAAACTGCCGGGTTCCCGCCATCAGAAACACTTCCGCCTTTTCTTCACCCTGAGTGTCGTTTGGTAGGGGGGAGTGTTAGTCCTATACGTACTAGTACAGGACTATTCATGCACACGACGGATCAGGTCAAGGCCAAGGATCCACAGTCAGGCACAGGTCAGTCGTCCAAGGGCCCGCAGAAGACCAAGCCGCCGCAGACCACGCAGTCAAAGGCCGTGCCCGGGACCAAAAGGAGGCGCACAGAGAAATGACGTTCTGTCACCATCTGCGCCATTTCAGGGTCTCAAGAGGCACCGCCAACGTTCCTGCAAATCAGGCCTCCTTCCAGGAGTCCGCACCGAGCTTTGACAGAGTATCTATATTGGGCCAAAGGCCATTGTACTATATATATGAGTAGATCTAGCCCTCACGGGTTAGATGAGTTTTTGGTCTTATCTCACTTCTGCTTCCTCTCGATCGCGAGAGCTCATGTATCACAATTGATATCAAAGAGTTTTGTTCTCTTCATTGTGTTCTACATTGTTCTTTTTGTTTTTCTTGTTGTCTCTTTTCCCTTCCTTAGTTTCTTTTGCAAATCCCGCGTGACACAGCTACCGGATTCTCCTGTTTGATCCACGGGTCCTCAAAGCTGGGCTGTCTTGCAGGAGTTCCCGAACCCAGACCCCAAACACTATTTTGATTCTTCACAAAATTTCAGAAAAAAAACTTCCTATTTTTAGATTGAGGTGCTTAACTACGAGTATCTTGAATATTCTACAACTATCTAGACCATTCTATTTTGAGTCTTTGCAAAATTTCAAAAAAAAAAAAAAAAAAAAATCTTTTTCGAAATTAAGTGTTTACCCATGAGTATCTAGAACATTTTAGAATATTCTAGAATATTCCAAAACATTCTGGAACACCCTAGGATATAGGTGGACCATTAAGATTTGAGATAACCTTAACAATAAGAAATTGAATTGAATTGAATCGATTTTTATCGTCCATAGAGACCAAACTGGCCTATGGGACCCAATCAAGAAGTATATCAAATATGTTACTGTAAGCATTAAAAAACCCCTGCCCCAAAGCATTTTCGAGGGAAAAATCTTGGCAGTAATAGGCATGCTGAGTAACTGTTACAATGATACAATATGATGTATTTTCTCAATGCATCATGTGGGGGCATAATCGAATGCATTTTTGAAAACTTTCCTTTTCGAAATTAAGGTGCTTACCCATGAGTATCTAGAACATTCTAGAATATTCTAGAGTTTTCTAGAATATCCCAGAACATTCTGGAACACTCTAGGATATGACCATTAAGATTTGAGATAACCTTAACAATAAGAAATTGAATTGAATTGAATCAATTTTTATCGTCCACAGAGACCAAACTGGCCTATGGGACCCAGTCAAGGAGTATATCAAATATGTTACTGTAAGCATTAAAAAACCCCTGCCCCAAAGCATTTTTGAGGGAAAAACCTTGGCAGTAATAGGCATGCTGAGAAACTGTTACAATGATACAATATGATGTATTTTCTCAGTGCATCATGTGGGGGCATAATCGAATGCACGATGTCTTGGAGATGAGATCCTTGTAAACCCAATGAAGGTGTCAAATAGAGCGGTTAGTTAGGCGGGCTCAACTCAAAAAAGTGGGCTTGGATGTGGGTGAATGCCGGGCAGTTTTGAAGAGTGTGGCGTTCATCCTCAATGGCGCCCTGCTAGCAACACTGGCAGATTATGTCCTCTCGTGCCGTCCGAGCCCATCTGTCTGTCTCAGTTCGAAGGCGATGTGCACAGAGGTAGTGATGTGAGCCCCTGTGAGTATGGGATTAATCTGGTGCTGGTAATATACTGTCTTAACTGCTCTAGGGCATCAGCATCCCAAAGCTTGCTGAGAAAGCAAGCATCAAGGTACTGCCGCAAGTGATGGTGATCCTTTTCTACCTGGATGCACATGTGCTATTGCACATTCCGTCGAGAGAACCACAAAAAGCAAGGATATATTCAACAATAGAAGTGTGGAGAGTTGGTTAAGGGGTTGTCCCCCAGATCCCCCTTGCAGGGATGATGGAGGCGGGGGTTTGACTCCCCCTCAGTACAAAAATTTAGCATGATTGGACTAAAGATTGGGAGATCTCCAACTGTGTAAACGAATGGACGGACGAAATGGGCCACATGAGAGCTTTTGAAAGCCACTAGATCCAACAATTCAAATCGACCCGAGCAAGATGGATGAGCGAGATCTGGAAGCTCGTAAGATATAGGCGGGCGGCTACATAATCTCCCCGGTAGCCCTACCAAAAGTAATTATATATATATTATATACAAGAATTTAGTGCTGGCGGAGCCAGTGCCTTTTGTTGTGGCATGTGTATAAGTATAGTTGTGTCCAAAAGGATATAATAGTCGGGAGTATGCATAGTATGAGGTTATGATAGTGGTTTTGTGCACCCCTGGGAGTCGAACCCAGGTTGCTCCATGGGCGCGTTGCCCACGATGTAGAGGGAATATCGGTTCCTAGTCCCTTGTAGACGACGTTGATTGTAGTCTTTGTTCTATTGTCTTCATCTAAGAGAATTAGGAAATCTTCTCTTTTTCAGAAGTAATTATATATATATATATACTATACAAGAATTTAGCGATGGCAGAGCCAGTGCCTTTTGTTGTGGCATGTGTATAAGTATAGTTGTGTCTAAAGGACATAATAGTAGGGAGGTATGCATAATATGAGGTTATGATAGTGGTTCTGTGCCCCCCTGGAAGTCGAACCCAGGTTGCTCCATGGGTGCGTTGCCCACGGTGTAGAGGGAATATCGGTTCCTGTAAGGAACCGGTGCTCATCTACATCGTCGGCGTCGAGGTGAATGGAGGGTGTGAAAATTACATACCTTAGTCATGGGAGGAGCTCCTTGTAGACGACTTTGATTGTAGTCTTTGTTCTATTATCTTCGTCTAAGAGAATTAGGACATCTCCTCTTTTTCATATGCGGGTGATTGCTGTGTGAAGTTGTCCATGTGTGAAGACTTCACTACGCAAGTCAATCACAACCTTGTCGAGTGTGAGTCCCAGGCAGCTGTTAAATATTGTTGAATACGCGGGTCATAGTGGGAGTTGACGTCAGTGGATTGTCCATGGCCAGTTTTCTGGTTGACTGAAGAAGTCAACATATGATATGTGGTGGATGTTGTCTCTTTTTTGTGGGTCCCCTCTAAGTAGTTTTACTTGGACGAACCTGTTATGTAACGAGGTTATCATGACCCTAGCATTTTTAACGAGGCCTCTGTCTCTGTCGAGTGTCTTTGTGATGTGGCATATCGTATTGGGCTTTAGTCGAAGCTCGTGTTGTGGCAATGATGGGTCTCTGTAGCTGTTTAGAAAGTGTTGTTGCCATTAGGTGGTCGTCTATGATTTGGTTGTTTTTTGTTAGTCTGTCCATGCTATAATAGGTTTTATTGAGATCCGAGAGAAGTTGTATAACCGTATCGTTGAATTCGTCAATAGTAACGTTTTTAGGAGATAGGATTCCTCTGTTTTCACATGCTTCTGGGTCCCTGACGATTTGTTTGTTGTATAAAAAATCGACTGCTTCTTGTGGATTTGTGGTGGTTTCGAATAATGTCAATGGCACGTTTTCGAGTAGAGTCCGACGGCATCGCCGAAAGACAAGAGCTCGGGATCTCAAGGACTTCGAAGTGGTTCCATAAGTACGACGATATTATGGAAGCATTTATGGTCGCTGTCTTGCTTGTTTTTTTTGACGATTAGTGCAACTTGTCTGAAGTCTTCTACTGCTAAGCGAAAGGAGGAAGTCTAAGGAGGGGCATGCTTGCGTCTGATTAGCTAAATAGCTTTCCTCCAAAGGGGGCACTCGTTCCCGTTATCTTTTGAAGGAGCACATCAACTGCCTCTATGACTGCTCGGTTTGCCATGGGAAATTCATCCCATATAATAGCAGTTGTCTGGTTTATTAGGTATGCCCTTGGGGGGAGTGGATCGAGTAGCGAATGGAGATTAACGTTGTTCTCGATGACAAGGATTTGAAATAAGGAGTGTGCGGTTCTACCACTAGGGTAGAGACATGAAGCTAGTCCAGTGGTAGCACATGGGAGCAAAATGTTTCTTGATCCTCGTATCCGAAGGCATAAGGCTTTTAGGACGTATGTTTTACCAGCTTCCGCCTTACCGTAGACGAAGATTGGGTTAGGAGAACGTTTACTGTCAATGAGACTTGAGATGTGATTGTAGATGGTTGATTGATTTTTGTTCATGATTTGGAACATGTTGGAACTCTTAGCAAGGTATTCTTTGTAATTGGGAAATTTCGAGGGCTCATTTTGAATGTCTTTTGATGTGGTGGTCAGTGTGGGAAGATCGAATGCATCGATGGTCGTTCTGTGTTGAATTAGGACATTATTAATTGCAATTAGTCCCTTGTTTGATGCAGCGGATTCGTTCCCGTGATATTGGTCGATAAAGTCAACCGTCATCTCGGTTTGAAATGTGTCCCATAGTTCTAGCGCGGGTTCCGCCATCCAATATGACTAGTGCAAAAAGGAAGTGGCGCTGCGATGGCCATCTCTACTTTTAGATGGCCCTTAGGCCTCTATCCCCTTTTTACCCATACAACACAGGAGGAACAGAAAGAGAGTATTCATATCTGATACATCCATCACAATCTCATCTAGAACATAAAATAGAGAGACTAATCATCCATCTAACAAAGAAGGTGTTAGTTCCTAGCTAGAATCTCAAGCTAACTAAACCTATTAACCGGTATCTGAGCTAGATCTCCCATCTGTCAAGTTCTCCATGCCCTGCTGGTGGAATAACTCCTCCTCCTTCTCCAACTTCCCCCAAATCCAATTGGGGCAAATTGAGGGTAGAAACCCCAATTTGGGTATCCCAAGTTAGCAGATCTACTTTGCCCAATCGATTTGGGCCAGGGGGCAACTCTGGGTTGGTTAATATTAACTAATTTAATATTTTAACCCCTTTTAATATTCGGTTAAGCCCTAAATTCGAATTAGGAGTTAAGGTTAGGTTTCCACCTTAATAATTAATGATTTACATAGCTAACCTTAGCTTATGAATAATTAATGCACCATTAATTATTCATAGTGACGTGTCATGTATTTATACTCAAAAGGCATATAAATACGTGGAATGTCACATTCTCCCCACCTTGAAAATGATGTTGTCCTCAACATCAAGACTGTTCTTGCTTTGGGCCAACACATGGCGTGTCGGAGGCAAGTCTCCCCACCTTTAAGAGGTAACGCGAATTTATAAGCCACACAAAAGTTGTCATGTTCAAAGTGATCAAGTTTGAGAGTTGTTTTATTTCACTATACTGATCGATCCGTACCTCTCATTACTAGAGTAGTCATTCATGTTATACTCTTATACATTGTAGTGACACTATATCACAGTATATCTAATTTAGAAATCATTCTTTATTCATACGCACGAAGGTGATTATATATTACTAGTAACGGGTGCCCGGCGTTGCCGGGCATACATACATTCTATAATACTTTGCAAAGTTTGAAAGATGGTGAATAGAGATGTTGCAACTTTTGAAAGTTGTATAGAACATTACCACAACCTTAGGCAAAGTGGTCTTGAAGAAGGCATTTACTAAACAAAGTGTCAACTTAAAGTAGGTGTAATGCAATAGAAATATATAGTCTTCATCATCATAATTATCAAAAAATGTATTACAACCTATCATACATTGCTTTAGCCATTCTTGGTAATCTCAGAGCACGTGGGAATTGCAAATGAGATCAATGGAAGAAGGTTTTAATTCATTTTTTCGTTTAGAATGGTTTATGCTAATTTTGTTTCTTGTTGAAGTCTTTAGACATATGAATGTATCATTTCTAGTTCAATATTCAAGGAAGCAAAATGGGAAGCGGATAAATAAAAAGACATAGCTACTTTGCTAGGCATATTGGTATTATAGTTACTTGCCATGGTTGATTAGGTATGGTATATATGGTTGGCTTTAAAAATTGAGTGGCTTGACTAATTGGACATTTCTTTGCTTAAGCAATTATGGAGTGGTGCATGCATGTTTTAAATATGGTTAGTGGGAGATCATAGTAGGGATATGGTCTCAAGGTTGTGCCTAAGGTCTATTTATTAAGTTTTGCATGGGGTTGTCCAAGCATAAGGTAATGGCCCATAGTGATGTTTGGGATCAAGTCCATTCAACACTTAGCATTCGGTTCCTAAAACATTCATAGATACCTTGAACATTCATAAAGTCATTTGACATGCATAATCTAAATAAAAAAAAAGGATGACTTCTTTGGGTTAAAGAAATCACTATGAGCTATGAGGTGATGTAGTAACTTACATTTGGATGCAAGTCCATATTATGCAATGTAAAAGAATGACAAAACTACTCACTTGATGATCCGTGGGGGAGTTTCTTCACATACAGAGTTTCTTCACATTTCACTAATTTTTTATTTGTATGACATTGGAAGCAAGAGTGGTTCACTTCATCATACACAAATGTTCTAACGTTAAGTAATTTAGGGTGAGTATCATTATACAGAAATGTTCTTCTAACCTTAAGTAATTTGGGGCAAGCACAATGCAAGGCTTATACTTGTACGATATTATTGTACAAATATTATTGAGTTGTTATGATCAATACTATTTATTTTGCTCCAACGTCTGCCCTGAAAAAGAAATCTCTCCTATACTATCAGGTTCTTAGCAACAATTTATCCCATTTAATCTTTCAAATTATGAGCATAAGTCCTCCACATTCATTGTTTAACACTCGCAAATCTCTAAATGTATTTACAACATAGTAAATGCACAAACCTCTAAATGGATTTGCAACATGGTAAATTTATTATGGACATACCAAAGTAAATAAAACAGTTCACAAAGGATGTCCTTTGGGTTCACAAATTGCATGTTCCTTTAATTATGTACATACCTAAGCAGATGAAACAGTTCCCATAATCATGAAGTCATGAAGTCATGAACTGGTAGTATATATAATCATGATCACATCATATACCCAAAGTACATGTTCATTAAAAGAAAGCGGATACAACAGTCCACATCCTCAAAGTGGCTGCAGGATTGTAATCTTCACGAATTTATTATGTTCATTGATTTTGCAGAAGAGCCAAATCTAGAATACATATATGTGCTGTTATATTCTACATGAATGTTTATTGGGAAAATCTGGAAGACTTGAACCTCCAAGATGAAAAATCATCCATGCAAGAAGATGTGCAGCAGCCATCCATGCAAGAAGATGTGCAGCTGCAGACTGTTGGCTGCTGGCTGCTTCTAGATCTAAGCCTTGAAGACCTGGGTGGATATCCAAGATGGAAAATAATCCATGCAAAAAGAACAAATGTAGACAGTTCGCTACTTCTCGAGCTTGGGCCTGACCTCCAACTTCCAAAGCTTAGACCCAGCACCAGCCTTGACAGATCCAATACCTCCATTGATTGGTTCATGCATTAGCATACCCTTTCTATTTTACCTATGTTTCCGAAATAAAAAGCTTACTGAACAGTGCTTCATGGATAATCGTACAATCTTGGAAATAGAAAGCTTCTAGTAATTTGCCTTAACCACTAATTTATTTGTAATTGCTGATGGGAAATCAAAGAGCGCACTTATTGGAGGATCAGATCCTAGGTCATGGTCATCAATTTGGATTAGGCCTAACTCAGTCTAAAGCTTAGACCCAGCACCAGTCTTGCCAGATCCAATACCTCCATTGATTGGTTCATGCATTAGCATACCCTTTCTATTTTACCTATGTTTCTGAAATAAAAAGCTTACTGAGCAGTGCTTGATGGATAATCGTACAATCTTCTAAATAGAAAGCTTCTAGTAATTTGCCTTAACCACTAATTTATTTGTAATGAGGGATAACTTGCTGATGGGAAATCAAAGAGCCCACTTATTGGAGGATCAGACCCTAGGTCACGGTCACCAATTTGGATTAGGCCCAACTCAGTCTATGTATCTGAAGCATGATAGGTTTGTTAATAGTCAAGAATCATTTTCTTTTGATCTATGTGTAGTCTAAAGCTTATGATATTAGAATGCTTTTTGCAACTCAAACCAATCCTTCCTCCTCTGAATCTCCAGAGATCATTTTTGTGGCTTTTGGAGCATCGGCACTTATCTCTTTAAAATGTGCTCCATAGAGCTTGGATTCCTAAAAAAATAATAAATAAATAAATGAAGACAACTATATTGCCAAGCACCAACTGAATAAAAGATATATACCTTCCTTTTCACATGAGTGCCAAATCCGAGGGGGTCATCTGGCACTACTTGCCCAGCTTCCTCAGAACATTTATGAGTTCTCCTGCCCTCGCCTGCAGTTTGATAGCTGTCAAATATAAGCTTTCAAAAGATGATAGTGGCAAGAGTAAATAATGTATGAGCAACAATCCCTTTCTTGCCAGCTCTGCCTGTTCTTCCGACACGGTGAACATAATCTTCAGTGGTAAGTGGGAAAGATAAGTTGATAACATATTCTACATCAGGAATGTCGAGCCCTCTTGATGCAACATCGATGGCAATCTGCATATTACATGTTGGAATAATACAAACAGATGAGGAACAACAATCTCCCAAAGGAAATTCATACCAGGAGAGGATGAGATCCATCTTTAAATGCTTCAACTGCTCTTGTTCAATCTTACTGCCCTTTATCACCATGAACAGCTACTACCTTCTAGCCTCTGCCACAATTAGATGGTAAGAAGCTTCAGGTCTAAAGCATGTATGATGGGCTTGGCTAATTCTGAGCATCAACGGAGGAGGGATCTATTAGATTGGGCTCTGAAAGTTGACCCAGACTTCCACGACAGTGAGATGAAATAGAGAGTAAGTAGGTCCATACCATGCCACATTCCTGCATATGCAAGATGATTTGTCTTGACTTCACGCTGCTTCTAGAACTGAAGAAACTGTGATAACCTGCAATCCAAGCACCATGTTATCATCAAGCTATGTTGATGGGCTGTCTCTGTTAGCAGGAAAATGGGTAAAGCTAACCTTATGGAAATGTATCTTTGTTGGGACCTAGTATGCTAAAGAAGGAATATCCATGTTGTCTTCTTTATGCTTAGACCTCATCTCCATCTCTGGGTGTGATGGCCTGTAGATGCTCTGATAGTGGCCGTTGAATCTCCCATCTGGCCAGGTTGCTAGAGTATAAACTGCATCATATGAGATCTTCACAGTTTCAAACACTGACGTACCCTCCTGCACAGAACACATAGAATATCAGGGGAGTTTTTAACAAAAATATGAATGTGTTAGAAGTAGATGAGACCAACATCCCAAGGCGCATCAGGCACTACTTCATCGACCCACCTATTTAGTCCAAAAACATGACATACAGTAAGATGAAGTACATAGGACGTTTAGCAGAACCTTTTTACTACACGAATAGCAACTGAGCAATTTCACAACAATGTAAAGCTCTTATAGCATGTACCTGCAATGACGAAGGGATTCATATCGTTCTGCTTCATTCATTACAGTTTTCCCCTTATACTTATGAGTCGATGCATTGCTACAACATCCCACCAAAAGATACGTATTTGGGAACCTGGAAAAGCATGCAGGAGAATTCAACCTGATTGATGCAACGAACCTGTAGATTCCTTGAAATAATTGCTAAAGACCTCACAATTTCTTAGCTTGCTCATCAAATCTCCTTTACCAATTATCTATAAACAGGCACTGCACCAAAATGGTCCATGCAAGTACTTAGCTAGGCCACTATCAAATTCAACTATGACAAAAGGAGCTTATATATAGCAGGTGTACTTTGTAACAACAAAAATGAAAAAGGATACATATACATATGAGATTTACCTAATCAAAACCCCAACCACGAAGAAACTTCCATGCAAACCAAAGGAATCTTCACGAAGATTACTTTTTTGATAGATATAATCTAAGTCATGGCCATCTGGTGGCCAAATCGAAGCCTATATAGAGCCAAATCACAAATCACAGCTAGATTTCTGAATCCAAATGCTCCAATATATCTGCAGAAGAAAGCAATGACTGTAACAATAGACCATGTGGAACATCAGAAAGCAGAGAAAGCCATGCAATAAGGACTATCGACATAATCGGAAGAGAAGAGGAGGTGGATTTCATACATTATAGTGCCAGAATAGATTTGAAAGAGGTCTTCCACGCATCGTCTGCAAGCAAGCAATTGCTCCTGGTACCTTTGCCTCCATGTCTATCGCATCACCTCCATCCGGAAAGCAATCAGGGCAAAGTTCGAGCATATATGGCAACGATTCACACCCTTGTAGGCTAGAAACAGGTGTCTTCCATGCTCGCTCTTCACCAAAAGATTTCCAAAAACAGATCCTCGCAGTGAAACACTCCTCCAAAAATCATACCTTTCTAAAACCTTCGATTTTTGGATAATCAGAAAATATCTCCGGCATTAAAAAATCCCAGAACCTTAGGCAAAACAACCTGGGAAAAAAATCCAAAAAGTTTCTGGAATGTCGGAAAAACCAAATTTAAACAATAGATACACGACCATAGACATCGACGACTTCTATTTCTTCTTTTAATATGATACACACTTATAATACTTGCACTGTTTAGTATAAACTCATTCTAATCATATTAACACCTGTCTATATGTGTATTATACTGTCCCTTCACTTTAGAATTTGTTTTACTATAGTCTGCATTAATTTAATTTTGTATCAAAATTTTGTTTTCTTATTTCGTTACAGTTTTAACAAGTCATATATTGCTATCCTCAGTATTTTATGTGACGCTCCCTGCTAAATATACGGCGCCCGGCCGTACACTCCGCAGGAAATCCCCCATCCGGTCCTCGACCGCACGGGCCCTCCGTCTATCCTGCACTCTGAGATGACTCTAATGCGGGAAGGGGACACGAAGGTGTCTTGCATGCCCTTCCCCTATGGGCTCCTATCACAGCGGAAGCATAAACAATGTCAGAACTAGCATCATACTACCTCGAGATGGATCCATAAGAATGAATTATCTTCCGAGCGACGAAATGCCAGCAGACCTGCTTACAAAACCTCTGTGTGCAGACAAGTTTCAAGTCCATAGAGACACTCTAGATTTGGAGCCGCTGTTATAAGCAGCATAGGGGGTGTGTTAAAAATAGTCATCTATAAAAGATTCTGCTTATAATAACAGAAACAAAGACGTTGCTTTTCTGTTATGCCATAAATAGCCTTTGTTGTAATCATGTTGGACATGTATAAATATAGAAGCGATGGTTTTATCGACTTCAATGGAAACTCCCCAACTTTCCACGAAAACCTCCCTAACTTTCCCTAGAAACCTCCTCAACTTTCCCTGGAAACCTCCCCCATTTTCCCTGGAAACCTCCCCAAGTTTCCTTGTCGGCCTGGGGAGGTTTCCACATTAGAAAACAGGGGAGCTTTCCCGAAAAACCTCCCCTCCTTTCCGTGGAAACCTCCCCAACTTTCTAGGCATGACCTTGGGAGGTTTCCAATTAAGAAAACAGAGGAGGTTTCCACGAAAAGATGGGGAAGTTTCCATAAAAATAAAAAAGAAGCCCCTCCCTAAATTTGCACGAAGACCAAGATTTGCCCTCCCATGCATCTCGATCCTCATGCGTCTTAATGAGGAGGCACCATCCCTCGGTGGTTGCAAAAATTAATTACTATTTCTTTTTTATAAATATTTTATGGAAACCTCCCCAACTTTCCAAAATAACTAGGGGAGATTTCCATAAAATGTCTATAAAAGCTCACAAGTTTATCCTCGTAGAGAGCTATTTCTTCAAGTGAATTGTCCTTATGAGTTATTTCTTCATCCACGATTTATCTGTTCGTTGTGAGTTCATCTTTGGTTCCTTTGATGCTGCTGCTATTTATCTCATGGATTTAGAGCGTAATGTGTATGGAGGAGTTGAAGATGATATCTCCATTGATTCGTCTCTATATGATTCAGAAGCAATTGTAAGTGATTTTGCTTTTGAGAATGTTGACAATGCTGCAGGTTTTGAGGGCCTAGATGATGGTATGATAATCATTTGAATGAGGGAGATTCCATTGGATCATATCCACCTATACCTTCAATCAACTCAAGGGAAGGTTACATTTTCATGGAAGCATCATACTCTTTGATGGTGCAATACGTCAAAACTCATGTCCAACCCTCTATCGAAGATATCCTAGGCGCTGATCCAAGTTTCCCTGTTGGGTATGTTCGGCAGTCACAGAAGCTACAAAGCACACAGATAATCGAAAGGTGGTTGAGTTTCCAAAAGAAACTAGAAGTTGATCCAGAAACTAATCTTTTCATACGCATGACTTTCGGGAAGTGGCTCTATATCCCCCCGTCATGGATGTGGAAGGAGATTATTTTTAAAGGCCATGTTGATTAGGATTTAGGGCACCTGCCTATATGCCCTACCCTGACAACATAAAAAGGATATGGCAGTTTGGAGCCAAGTTTCATGGCATTCCAGAAGATTATGTGAGGCAATGCATAGTAGCATATAAATGTAATGCTTGTGACGTGAATCCCATTAGTAGAGAAAGCCTATTTACCTGTGAGGAGAAAGTTCCGTGTGACTTACTAGAGAGCTGGGTGGAGCAGTTACAGGTGGAGCACAGAGTGAGATTGCTTCGACGTCATATCAGAAGCTGGGGAGATGGGACAACATGTGTAGAACACATTTGTCATCGAGGGGGGAGATGCCCGAAGGTGTGGCATACGGGATGGAAGGCAGACAAGAAGAAGCTTCAAAAGTAGATGTGGATTTCGTCTCCGTACAGTGATGCCAAGCAACAATAGCAAAGATGGTTTTGCCAGCATATACATACGTGAAGGGCATGATGGCCACAATCCATTGTCTAAAAATGATGAATGGTCTCGTCCCTTACATCCCTCTATTGCAGAAGAGGCAGCAAACATGCTATTGGACACAAGAGACTTCCAGGCTGTATGGATTAATATGATGGAGAGGGGAAACGAGATGTGTAATACCATGAGACCTATTGAAAGAGTCACTTACCAATTCAAACTGGCACACGAGGACATATGGCGTCTTGGTTACAACTTGCAACTCAAAAGTATGTTCACTCGTTTACTTTGGAAAGATGAATTTTTTTTCATTGTTTAGCCTTGGTTCCTTCTATACAAAGTGTCATGTGTCATGCAGGAGCATTTCTTGGTCCAGGTTGGGACGCCATTGAGAGTGGTATAGATGCTTGGATGAGGTCCGGTAAGGTCATTTACCATCAATCTTGTGCACCTACCCACGAGGACCCGGCATTGCGGCCCTGGATTGTGGTCATTCAAGACAGGTGGATGCTGGAGCAAGCGATGAAATATAGTCTGAACGGTGGGTTGGACTATGGATTCAACCTTCAGAAGAAACATGTATGGTTGCCCACTATACGATGCACATGTCCTTAATCGCAATGGCATTGGTGTGTCTGTTTTCTACATGATGTGCACCACTATGTCTGGTGAGCATCATGAAAGAAGAGCCTTGGGTGTGGCCCTACGTGCAGTTTTTGCCCGTATGGGCAATGTTCGACCTAGGGCTATTACGATAGACCTTGACAATGCAGAACGAGCGGCACTTGACGAGGTCATTGCAGAAGATCCTCACTGTTGGCTAGGAGAGGCACATGTTTTTTAATTGTGAACCTGTTATCCTATTGTTTAAATTTGGTTTTTCCGATGTGTGGAAAACTTTTTGTATTATTTCTCAGGCTACTTCCTTCCTTCCTTCCTAAGGTTGTGAGGATTTTGCTCTCCGAAGTTTTTTTTCCAATAACCCAAAAATCATGAATTATCTTTCGTACAATTTGGGCAGAGTTTTCCTTCGACGAATTCCTATCTCTTTTTGGCGATTGAGGCATGCATGCCGGAGGAGGGGGTAAAAGCACGCTGTGGTGTATCAAAATGGACTACCCTAGTCATTGTTCTATGTCAGCCCATGCCATTGCCACTATTCTGTCTATTGATATCCGGAGGCCCTGCCTGTCAATTGACACCATCGAGTCTGAGTCGGGGATTAGACCCTCATTTCTGATGCATTTGTTATGTTTCCTACTATTATGATGTGTTGTGATATTGATGGATGGGACATCCTTAAAGGTGTATTTCCTTAAAGGCGTATTATTTTATATATTGTGTACTAGGTGCTACTGTGTATTGTGTACTAGGATTCTCATAGAAGGCGTGGGACGAATGACATCTTCGTATCCTTCACTCGGACACTTGGCCATCACAAGTGGTCTGAGGCAGACGGAGGGCCCTTCTGTGGTGATATAGTTGCCATGGGAGGGGAATTTTCTGTATTTATGGGGGGGGGGCATCGTATAGGCTCGAGGAGCATCGCAATGGTATTAGAGCACGATTTTGCTGGACCAGATCGTTGCACTAGCCATATTCTAACTCATTGTCTCATAGTAAGGAGAAGTTTTAATATAGGGGTTACCTAGGAAGCCATAGGTAAATGATTTTGGTAAGTAGGTGAGAATGGGATAGTTAAAGTGAAATTTTAAGGTATTAAGGTAAAAATATGTTGGGCTTTTTGTCTGAATAAGGTCCCTTGCTTTCGAAGGCTATAACTTTCTTTAGGAGACTCGGATTGAGCTCATTTTTATTCCATTGTGTCGGGAACACTTTGTTTAGCTTAGGGCAACTCTTGGACGGGTTGTTAGTGGCAACAACTGGCCTCAGGAGCAAAATAGGCACCGTCAGTGAAATGCAACTTTAACATTCAATTTAGAATTGCGAAAACACCCTCGGCACCGAAAAAAAAAAAAAAAAAAAAGAAGAAGGAATTATTGTTGCACGCGATCGCAGCTTAGAGACTTGAACCTGTGACCCTCTAGCTCTGGCCATAGGTGCTTACCACCATGCCAAGCTTCTTTAAAAGTGACATATATGTTTATACACTTCTTATACTCATTTAGTATTCTATTTTCCCTACAGTCTACTTAACCAACAATAACTCCATTTTTTATTTAAAATTGAAGACTCCAGTCTAGCAATTGTTTTTTTTTGAACCAATGCTATGGTGGCAACAAATCCGTCGAACTTGTGCAACCATGGCGAGGTAGGAATAACCTAAAGGTTTTTACTGCCACTGCGAAATGGTGCCTGCAACCATATCGACGAACTTTGACGATGAGCAATGGAAAGAAATTCCTCGGAACGGGATACCCACTTCTAAGTTGGATTCTAATCCACTATCACCTCTGATATTCTTTAGGTGAAGGTAATAATGTTAAGTTATCGACATTTCAAACCTAGAGCTTTAAACATTCTCCCTAGGGGATGTTTGGGTAGCGATTCTCTTTCACCCTACCATGACTTAATCCACACTAAGTTCATATGTTTCATACGATCCCATTTTTTATTCCGTATACTACATTTAAGTAGAATTTAAAGGGGTGACCATAGCTAATGCTATTTTCCATACTCTATAAGCATCGACTCGTCTCATTCCCCAGAGAATGGATCTCTCTTGGCCCAATCGATTAGGGACTGCCATGCAACACCCCTCTCGCAGTCAGACTAGTAAAATATGTCATCTGGAGGCAATTGTTGTTGAAGTTGAATCTGTCGGCCTTTTAATGTGTCTAAGATTGCCGACAACTCATCCTTACTTCCTTCAAACAATACCTATAAAGCAGCTGCTACCCTTACCTTTCTAGATGCACTAGATATATCCTTACAAAGCCAATCACTTAATCTTTGATATGAAACTTCAGTGCGCTAAAGAGTCATGGCAACAGGTTAATTGGAAGAAGGCAGCGAGGAAGAAGTCTGTTATGTCATCTCACGAGGCTATCCTGCCTTGTACTATTTAATGGCATGCATCTTGATGTCTGTTGATGATCTCAATGTTGCAGAACATGTTGATATTGATGAGGCCATTAAACGCCTCAAGGTGGCACAAGGAGTATGATTATGTACTGTGTATGGGTGGTTTTGCTTAGTGGACTATCTCGTCCTCTAGGTTTTGAGTCCCATGTCACAGATCCCTTGTATGTATCCTGATGTTTCTTGATAATAGATTGTCGTCCTTAAAAAAAAAAAAACACCCCTCTAGGCCATATGTTTGGATTTCTTTAATCCTATCACCCTTCAATACTTGTTCTCAAGGGTCATGCTCCTTTCATAGGTCACTCCCCCAGATCATGATACATATTCTGTAATACATAGTGATTGCTTGTGTTGAAACCTCCACAGCAATGCCAACACTTTACTCTAATTTATCTAGAGCACAAACTTTAGTATTATTTTGTGCCCAACTTCACCGCTTATATGGCAGTGATTATTTGTCTGCACCATATGCCTGTCAAATTGATGATGGCCTACTCTCTTTTGGAGTTGTTCTCTCGTAACATTCTAACAACATCCAAACCATTGTTGACTAGTCCTTCTAGGGTATCTAGATATGGTTGGGGTGTTTCCAACCATTACTTTAGTGCCTAAGTGTTATTAAGTTTATACATAAACTTACACATTCCAAGGGATTATATGAATATCCCAAAGGATAGTACCACTTAGGGACCTCTCACGAGGGGCCTTTTGTATTAAAACGGTTCTTGGTGAATTCAATCCACCGTGTTGTCCTAGGAATTGAAAGTCTCTTTCCCTAGGCCACGCCCAAACCTTTAAAGAGCTTTCCAGTTCTTGCTGCCTTTCGAGTCGAAAATCTATCCTTATCTGCTAGGAAAGGCCACCCCTCAAGTCATGCCACTCATCCAAATGTTGTGGAGGTAATAATCTTCCCATCCAGGTCGCTAAATATAATGAACAGGTCCTTCATTCTTTTCCTTCTTTAATATGTCTTCTAGTGTCCATGGTCGATTTTCGTTACCCCAGCCCTTGAAGTGTCTTGCTTATTAATTCCAACATTGTACTCGTGATATAGCATATACAATTCACTCTTTGGTTGTGAGCCTTACTCCGTAGGCCCACCAACCCATTCACTCCTTTAGATATTCTTTAACCCTCTTGTTGGCTTCTAAGCCACTATTATAGGTCGTATGATATAACAAGTCTATGTTTTAAGGTTACAACTATGCATTAGATTTTTCCTTATATCTTTTACCCCAAACGTTGGGGGTTATGATTCAACATTATCGTACACCCTAGAAATGTTAGCCATTGGGTTCTTCTATCATGACGTATGCCGCTGTTATGGCATTACAAATGACTTGTCATCCCTATATAAGCCATATCATGCCTTAAGTTAGCGAGTGATCCTTCGTAAAAACCGTAAGTTACCTAGAGTCATCAGGGCGCCTGCCTTGCAATTTGTAAGTCTCCCTCAAACATCTACGTCAGACATAACCCGAGCAGTTATTTTCCTGCTGCTACCCCAACTTGTATCGACGTTCTAGCCCTATATGTTCTAACTTACACCCCCGTGTCACCCATGGGGATTTCTCTGCCTGCTCACACAAGGACCCTGTGGGAGATCTAGCCTTCGGTGTCTATGCAAGACACATTCCAGCTTCTAGCAATAACTGCTATTTGCCACCCAATCTGGAATTGTCCTATTGTACTACTCAACCCCATCATCTTGAGCTTTCTTCTATTGCCCGTTGACATTTATTTCAAGTGCCAACTACAACATTCTACCTTGGCCTGCAACAGATTGGCTGTTATCTGCATATTTTAGATGTGCTCCAGACACTTCATTGATAAGTTTGGGGTACACTAGTCTTTCTCTATCTGTGTCACTCCATAGATTACCTCACTAAGATTTTTATCGTATGTATACATGGTATGTACGTAGTAAACATATGTCCTCATCCCACAATACTAGAGCTCTGCTCTAGCTTAGCTAATGTGTAACCTTGGTAGTTCCTTGAAACAAAACCCATTGATTATGTACCTTTATGATGTGGTTAAGCCACCGATTTTTTAAACGGACAATGGCTAACTCTATGTTCGGTTTGTATGCCTATGTTTTGATAGGGTCCCCAGGTACTTCAACTGTTCCTTTAGTGCCTTATGGTACTTCAGTCCCGTATATAAACTATGATCCCCAATGTGATTACTGCAAAAGTCTAACGGTTACTACCCCATTCGCAGAGCTTTTCTAAAGGCTCCTTCAGCTAAATATTCTTTGTCTTCCCAATATCAACCAAGCTTTGTCACAAGTAATTTATTACCTTCTAAAGTTCTCATGTCACTTTTAACTTTTGATCGTTTTCAACTGGTGGCGTCTTCAGACCCCTCATAATGGTTATCCAATTCTTTATCCTTTTAAGGGTCTTTAAGTCATAATCCATAAGAGGTGTATATCTCAAGGCAAGGGATCCTCTAGCCTTTACTTTGAGGTCTAGATTTGCTCCCTCTGAGTAAGGTCATTCTAATATATGGACTGTTGGTCTATAAAATCTCACCCGCCCACTCTATACACCTTGTCTTGATTTTTATTAAGACTTGGAATTCATATCATTTGCCCTCTTGTCGGTCAGCCCTAAAACTATAATCAGCAAAGTCACTGCCCTTCTCTTCTTCCATTAAGAGGAACGAATATTTGATACCATCCAACTATTATCACGACTAATAGATACTCTCAGCTTCTAACGACGATTTAATTCATCGGTATCTAGAACCCTTGATTAGTTAACCTCCCATTATCTGTTGTTTCAATTCTGTTCTAACCATCCATGGGATGTTTTTGAATGTAACATCCCTATATATGTTAGACATACTCTAGCTATTTCCCTGAGTTAAACTCTTTTCATGTCCCTTAGTATGTTGTACCTAAATATCGTCAACTCCAAACAATTGGGATAACTTGAATGCTTAGCTCTGGTAGATCATAAGTCTATATCTTCATATGTAAGCATATCATTATGCTTATTTTCTTAAAACCTTATCATGTAGCATTCCACTTGCTTTGCACGAATATGCTATTATCTCCCAATATGGCGTACATCTGAATGCTACAGTCGACATCCTTGATATCATCACTAATGTAGTATTTGATACTACTCAATCCTTCCAACATCCACGACCGCTACCTTGTTATTATGTAATATGGTAACATGTGTGAGCCAATCCACAGTCTAGAGTCATATGTGATTGTTTGACATAGCCGTATAGCTCTGCTCATACGTCCCGGCCATATTGTACAATCCTCAATACTAACATGTCTATACATGTGTTTTTCCATGTATACTCTTGTCCTAGCCTGTAATTACAATCCGCTTCCGTATAACAATCTAGTGGATCATATTGTCCACAAGCAATTCACCTTCTTGTTGCCTCAAATCCATTCTTTTTAACTCGTTTATCTTGTACTATATACATGTTGTGGTTTTAGCACAACACTTCTAGAGCCTCTGATTATACACATCAAAAAACCCTAGTTCAACTTCAGCCCCAAGCACTAGTCACACATTCAATAATGAGAGATGCCACCCTAAGTCCTAGTGAATGTGTTCAATGTCTAGTATAGGAACTCCTCTCTTCATTATTTCCATATATCATATGGACTGTAATCTGAAAGTTCTATTATACACCCTTTCTTCTTTGCTTCTGGATTAAATGTTCCTCGTAGACATATATCAACAGGGAGCTACTCATGGAGAGACAAACCACAGTACCAAGTCCAGACCACATTCTCCTTAGAGAGTTGTCTATCGCACACCTACCTTGTTCATATTCCACACTTCAAATTTCCTATATTTGAAATGTTGTTCACAACAACTTTCATGCTCCCCTTATCTCACACGAATCATCTAGATACATTGTTTGCCTTCCTAATACATCATTCGTTGGAGATCAACTTCCGATGATAGTACCAAAGCTCCAACATACCTTACTTGCCGCTTTCAGACGATTACGCCAAATTTTAACAATTGTCGTTTCCCATTTTAACGGTCTTATAGGACGCCTATTCTCGTCTTCGCTTACTTTGCCCTCAATTCGTCCCACACTATTGCCATCTCGCCAGAATGGACATGAATGCAAATTCATCCCCATTTATCGGCGACTATATTTTTATTTTACTCATGCATAATCTTACATTCATGTTGCACACCTTAGGAACTTAAACCTCCTTACAAAATGCAAATTATACATAATTTTAAAATCCATAATTTATGGATCCGCGTTGTTATATGCCATTAATCTTCTAGCTTCCCATGAATCATACCTTGATTCAAGTAGCAATAGCTAATATAGAATCAATATTCTATATCTTGATCACCCTCCTTACAAACTTCCAATTCTAAACTGATATTCTTTTCCTATGATGGATAATTATGAATTAGCTCGTACCTTACTACGTTATCTCCGTGACATGTCGTATGACACATAATCATTGGCCAATTCTCCCTCAACTATATGGTGATATATCTACTATCCATAAGTTGAATCGTATACCTCTTTATGAACAGGCGGCTTTAAGCACAACCAACATATATGCCAAGAAGGCCAACAAATTGTCGTAATTATTACGTATACCTTCCTAAGTCGCTTCAATTCTGGTGATTCAGTGGGATCACAGGTAACATGATAGCCTTTTCCCTGAGTACGGATCCATATTATGGATACATTCCCACCCGTTATTCCAAACCTTCTGCACTTCTCTACGATATACTGACACTTGCCGCATCATGTCTCTATATAAACCATTGGTCCTTGTCAATATATCTTCCTAGGAGCAGACATATAATTACCATCGACGATTTACATGGAGTTACATAATGTACCTTGTTTCCCTGTAGTTTCATACCTCAAACACTTCGATTACTCTTGTACTTCTATACAAGCACATACTTTCTCGCTATATTTAAAAGGCTCGTTACACAACCCATTAAGTATCCATATATCAGAGACATGCCCTGCGATTATTGGCCTCATGCCTTTTAATGTCTCGTTCCATACTCATCTCACTGTGCTATGTGGATAGGCTAGAATTGCAAGAACGGTTGTAGGCTTGGTTGGGCTGGTGTGCTAAAAATTGTATATAATTCATATATACGAACACTATACTATATTATACTAAATATTACATATTGTTGGACTACAGATGATAAAAAATGACAGGCAAACCTACATTTCTAGCCCCTCAAATGCCGTACAATTATTTTCCTAGTCTTTCTTATGAGGGCATTTCACTATTTGGTGCCCTTCATTTGCAGGGCATTTTTTTTTCTACCCGTTTTGACAGGCAAAATAGCCAAAAACGAGTGTGACGGATGTCAAATTTATACATGAGTCACGGCTTAGGCTGGATTCACATGCACCATCGCCACCTTCACCATCATGTAAAATGCCATGCCATTTTACGCCCACCATCACGGACCATCACGAATTTACAAAGGGTATAACAGGCCCCCTCTCCCACCATTGTTGCATGTGAACCGGCTCTTAAGCTGACCCAAATGCGACTTTGTATAGGGGTAACCGATTTGGACCATTTCTGTTCTTGGCAGAGCAGCCGGGAGCGAAATGCCGCCGGGAGCAAAATTCCCTGCCAATAAGGACCAGATCGGTTACCTACAATATCGAAATGTTAGGGTAGGCCACATTTCTTGATATTATCGTGTCTTTTACATCCTATAATTTCCTATGACATTCCTGTGACACCTGGCAGCTGAATGACCTCTAACCTGCACAGCCGGTGATGCTGAATCGAAGAACCCAACTGCAATTCCGTGTTCTTGGCTGAGTCGACGTGGGCGCATCAGAATGCACCACCGGAATAGAATGTGACCCGATTATGATATTGGAGCTGAAGGAATTTAAATGTTCCACTGTATCCACATTCTAGCTTTGCATTCAGACATATGATTTGACATATTATAGAAAGTAGCGGCATCCTCCTGCTTGCAAAGGAAACTTAGGGGCAGGGCAAAAACCTTAGCTTGTGATATGCAGCGAAACCTAGCTGGCTTAATCTGCAACAGAACCTAACTGGCCAGATTTAAGCTGCAACAAAACTTAACTAGCCGGATTCAAGCTGCAACAAAACATACAGTCGCCAGAGAAAAGGGAGGATAAATGAGGTCAAGAGCATGGCTCATATACAAAATAACCTAGCACAGCATTTGTTGTGTGGTTTGCGAAATTGCTTGCTCTTTCTTTGACGATATTTGGATAATACAAATTTCGGTATTTGGATATTACGAAATTCCACGTCGAGTTGATGCATTCAAAATTGCTTCCCTATCCCACAGATACTAAAAGATGATGCATTTGTTAACTTGGCACCCATCAAATCCCGGTAATTCAATTGGGTAGGTCGTCTGCCTTATTTTTCTTAACTGGAGAACCAGTCTACTTACATAAGAACGTTTCCTTCTGCTCACACCTTGTCTGCACCTCAGATTGCATTCGCTCCAAAAATGTCTCTCTCAAACAAATGTTCTATCATATTAGTATTCATGTTATTGTATGATTGGCAAACATAGGCATTTCAATTCATTCTTTGGTAGCCTTTCCATCATTTCCATATCATTGGATTTCCATCTGCAGCTTTTTCTGGAACATCCTCATTATGACCTAAAATCAGTCCTTCCTTTAGTTTAAGCCACAGTACTCAATATATTGCTTTCAAAGTAACGAGTTACTTTATCATGAACAAGTGTTTGATGTGACCATTCCCTTGTTAGAGAAAAATAAGTAGATATATAATCAGCAAAAGATCACCCTTTTTCCCCAACTTCCTTTCTGGGAGCCTTGTCCTTAACTTTACAACCCAGTCCATCTCTTCTTGGACCTTTTTAGACGCCACAACCAAGTTTCAGAACTTTTGCACCAATTTTTGTAAAGCACCCTCAAAATCATCTTTGCTGCATGTAATAGGAAATTTCTGGAGCCCATCTAAACCCACAGCTGGCTGTGGAATGCTTGAGAAAGGAACCTTGAAAGACTCGCATGCTAAGGAAACTGGGCTTGAGATAAATAATATCATCAACATTCCTGTGCAAACATGTAACTTACACTTCTGTAGCCACCATACTACAAGTAAACATCTTAATTTATCCCAGTTTACCATCCATCAGGTCTTATTGTCGCTTACCAAACAACATAAAGATCTAAAGAGATTCATGCCAAACAGGGTCAAACAAGACGTTCTTCCACCAGGGGAAACTGATGGAAATTTTTATCTGAAAGAAAGGAAGAAGACAAATAGAGCTTAACATTGGAATACAAATTCTATTACCACATGAAAGTCCGATGGAATAATCAAAATTACCTGTGATTTCTGGCTTCTTCAAATAGATAACAATGAGGGTAATTATAATTCTTACAGACCATGGCTGCAAATCTCAGAGGTCATTGCTCTCAGTAAATAGTTGCAAGTAGCCTCCTTCAGTATGAACAGCCATTACGTGGTGCACACTTGTTACAGAACTGAATGGTTTGAGAAATCTTGATTCAAAATATGCACTTCATGTTTTACATCTGAACATATCCAACTGCTTTCTGACTCAGATATTTATCCTCATGGTGGTAAGACCCACTGAAAAGTTTGCTCCGCATGTTTTGTGAGAATTGCGTGTAAGACTGCAGATGCCATTTCAAAAATTTACCAAAATTTGGAGAAGTCATTCCTGCTGGAACAAAACACAGTGCGTGGAATGCTATTTAAGTTACTTGGCTTTGATTTGAAAAATCGGCTCGGGTGAAAACTGTTGTTAGTTATTCATTTAATTTACCTGTCCAGCCTCTCTTATCATTTATTCCTGCTAAATGAACTAGGAAATCCCCTTTACCATCTCCCTGTAGGCATGCAAAGCCAATACACTTTCTACAGACTTGTTTACATTAATCTGCCTGTTAAAATATCAGGAACCTGAAGATGCATCTTTATGTAACTTAAGAGTAACTTCTGGAGTTCCTTTTTATCTTCTTGGTCTTCAGTTCAAGGACAGAATCCTGGAGCCAACTAGGTAAAACCTGAGCTCTTCCACGGCTTGATCTAATCAGAGGAGCTGCTGTTTTGGTTAGATGATTGGATGGTTGCCCCCTAACAGCATGTCCATGGTGAATGCCATTTTCCAGTTGGAATGGTCTCTTCTTCATACAGTTACTATTAGGATAATCCTTTATAACTTTGCTTCTTCTAGTGGCGCGTTTTTGAGGAATTGGGACACCACCTCCAGGGATAAAAATTGCTTTGTTATGCTTTTTTTGTTCACATTTAGGAGCAAGTTCTGCTGGAGGAGGCAAGTTTTCTCCAAAAAGCACTGCTACATCTACAAGCAAATGCAGGTTTTGAAAACCATCTGAACTCAAGGTGCTGCTGGTGCTTAGAAGATTTTCCTTCTCATTAATCATCTCATGTTTTAACTCCATTAGGTCTGCCTGCTCATTCTTGGAGATTGCAAGAGATCCTGCATTTTTTAGGGCATCAACTTCTCCAAATGAAACGCACAAATCATCGATCTGCTTTTTCTGCATAGAAGCTGTGGAAAAGGGTTCGACAAACGTTGCCAGTTCTAAACATGGCTTTACCTCCTGTAAAGCGAAGTCTTCTATTCTCAGATGCTGCATTGCATTGCATAAACTATCTATCCACAAATCATAATCCTTCTCAACGGAAAACTTAAGATGGTTATTACACACCTGAAAAGACGCATTCAATCTTCCCTTTCCATTTGCCGAATTACAGTCTTCGTCTTTTGTGGAGGATTCGGGCACAGGCACATTGTCCTTTACTCTTTCTTCCAAAGGGCGCGAAGAACAGCCCTGGGAATAAATAGAACTGAGATTGCTTGATTCATGGGGCATTGCTAATTTCTCATTATCTGCAACTTCTGATGAGAAATCTGTTTCGCTCAAACGTTGTAAAGGCCCAAAACAAGAAGCCGGACTCTGGAGCTTATCTTGAGGGGCTCCATGGATCTTGGGTCCATCAAGGAAGGGCTCCTTGATTTGCTGATGATCCTTTGTTTTCTGCATCTCACTCCTTTCAGGAAAACGCCTTAAGCAACAATCCTTTGGGGTAAAGCACATTATCCTGGACGAGGATTTAAATTCCTCATGCCCACAAGAAGAAGCCTGGATACGGTGAGACACGGCAGGATCCAAGGTAGAACATAAAATAGGAACCTCCATAGATTTCTTCAATCCTAAAATTTCTCAAGTCCACAGCTGCGAAATAAGGAGGAATTGGAAAGTAATGTTCAAGAATTGAAATAGAAGAGCAATGTTGATGGATTAATCGGGGCGCAGCAGAGGCATCGGGGGGCTGATTACGAATTAAAGTGAGCAAATTTACAAAGGCAGGCAAGAATTTGGGAAGGTAGGAAGGAGGGATCGAAGGCACATTCATCCATCCATCGCTGCAGAGAATAGTTAGCCTACGAATTGGTATTGTTGTTCTAAATACCAAAATACTATTCAATCCATTGCAAATTGTTCTTTTCGTGTCATTTAGTTAATGGTTGTTCAATGTTCTAATTGTTAGTTCTTTATTCACCAACTCTAATTGAGAGCTTCATCCTCTCTCTAGAAAAGAACATCCCAAGAGAAACAAGGTGCTAGGGTATGATCACCCCCCATTGCAACTTGCCCTCAAAAGGATATGGTAATCATTTTGCACTTCTCGCAGCCAACACATCCCACAAACTCTAGCCACTTGATGTTGCTTGTTTGCTGCATTCAAGGCAGCCTTCGAGAGGCTGAGGGCTGAATGGATGTGTATGAGGGGCAAGCAAGAGCCCAAGAGGGAAGAGATTGCTGAGGTGATATCCAATGCAATACATACAAGGCTTGCACCTAACAACATAAGAGTAGGGTTCATGGCCACAAGAATTTATCCATTCGACAACACAAAGGTTGTGGCTCCTAGTGCCAACATTGCATTTATACCTGCTAAGTATGAAGGCAATGTCCAGTAGCATGTTGCAAGTCATTCCCAACATACAGGTGATGAGGGAAGTGATGAGGACGTCGAGGAGAATGAGGATGGCCAAGAGGAGGAGCATGGTGTTGAGGTTGATAACATGAGGTATGAGGTTTTCAACCTTGTTAGCAATTCTCCCTGCCAAGGTCCATGTGCTATAGGATTCCAGCACATCATGGATAGCCTGGTGAATGAGGTGAATTCTCCAGGTGAAGAGTGGCCAGCAAGGGCTAATGCACCCCTATGCTCTGCACAAATAGGCACATGTGATGTGTAGGTTGAAAGGCCACCATTGTTTGAATGAGGAGAGGCATCTGGTTATTGTGCAGACCAGTCACAAGGTGGGAGAAGGAAAGGTAAGGATCCTGACATGAGTGGTTTGGTCCACATTAGTTCACTTGCCTTTTGTGAGAAGCTTATGATTGAGAAAGCAACGAGGGCACATGCTAAACTAGAGAAGAATGAGAGGATGAAGGCTAAGAGAATCGAGGCAGCAAAGAAAAGGGCACTAAGATAGATAGATAGATAGATAGATAGATAGATAGATAGATAGATAGATAGATAGATAGATAGATAGATAGATAGATAGATAGATAGATAGATAGATAGATAGATAGATAGATAGATAGATAGATGAGGGCACTACGAGAAGAAGAGAAGAAGAGGGCTCAAGTTAGAAGGGAAGAAAGGAACAACAAGAAAAGGATTGAGGCTCAATTTGAGCAGGGCACCAAGAAGTTTAGAGAATTCATGTATCCACATGGTCAATTAAGAGTGGCATCCATCTTCAGCTTTCAGAGACCTACAGACATGGAAGCCAGGAGGAGAAGGTTGGGTCTTCTGAATAGAAGGAGGGTTAGGGTGGGCAAGAGACCTGTGAATGCAGGTACCTGTCATACTCAGGATGCAATAGACCAAATGGATTACGTGCCTTCTAGCCAGCCTCCAATCAGTATTGAAGGATACATACCTGTAGTGAGGCCCGTCCCAAACAAGGTTGACAACATTGCCTCTCCCTGCACAAGATGTGACTTGACATCACATGTCTTAACTTGGTGGGAGTGTACATAAGCCACTAGAGAATGAGAAGGTTGATTTGAACATGAACACTCAAGCTTGGATCAGGTATATTGATGTGAATGTTAGCCCAGCAAATGATCAGGTTGTTGCAATTGACAAAGCGAGGATCATTAGGATATAGTGGCTGATAGTGTGGAAGGAGATATAATATCCAAGACCAAAGAAATGGAACTTGAATTCAAGTGTTTACTTGAATTCAATGTCTTGTCAGCCTATTTCTATATTTCAGTCACCAAACAATCCTAAACGTGTGCAGGTCTCTAGCTGCACACCAGCATTTGATGTTGCAACTTAAGCAGGAACACAAGCAGAAGATGCATAAGATAGTGAAGAGACAATTGAGGAGAGCAACCTGCATGTGTGCAACACACGGTATGTATGTGAATATGATTTGGCATCACAATTTGGTGTCTTGTAGATTTACTTTCCAATCAATCCAGGCAATTATATTGTTAGACTACCCAGAATTCAAATCAACCTCAACAGTCATATTCCAATCATTTGGGATTCAGACTCTAAAGATTTAACAATTTGTAAACACATTGATTTTGGAAATCTTTAAATGTTAAGTTGCTGGTGTATATTTAGGGTGCAATATCGGTTAAAGCATGTCCTTTAATACAACAGAAATAGCAGCAAATAGAACAGCAGTTAAGGCATTATCTTAGCAACAGACAATAGTAAATAGAACAAAATTGTAGTGCTCAATAGGTATTCTTATATATATTGGTGGCTAAAAAGGTACATGTCTGGCGAGCCTTGCTAAAACAGCTCATAGAGTTTCAAGACTTCAATGAAAAACTATAACAAAGAAAAAAAAACTGTTAGGTGCTAGGAGGAGGGCTTCAGTCCTCCTTCTTAAGAAGGATGGAGCTATTGTCATGGATTCGCACCTGGCAGTGGATCTGCTGGTCACTCTGGCCATGATGGAGTGCATCTGTGACTTCTAGAAAATATATGCAAGGAACTGTGGATGAGATTGTCTCGTCTACCTCCTGCTGGTGTAACTAGCACATTCCTGAAGTTTATGGTCCTGACAGGGATTGGGACCATGTCGCTCGTGTCGGTCGAGGAGCTAGCAAGCCAATGGCACTTTGAGGTGTTTGAAGAGGGGTTGGGCTAGAATCACCCTTGCAGACTCAATCGAGCACGACTGCGAGGAGTTCGTTCCCAATCCATATTGCTCTTGCTGCAAGCAGAATCAGGCCTGGATTAGAAAAAACCCAAGAGAAACTCGAGAAATCAGCAGAACAATCCGAAATACTAGAAGAATAGCTTATCTGAAGCAATTCCTAATGGTGTTAGCTTGGTGCTCTCCTCAATGGGGCATTGCAACAGATCAATTGCCTCCATGTTATAAAGGAAAAGATTGAGTATGAAGTGATTGCCCACTCTATGTAAGGATTTTTTGAATTTGGCCATTAATTGGCCAGTACTTCAATTTCTGGCTCTCTAGCGTATCTCAAGTCTTAGGCAACCTCAGAAATCTTTAATTTGTAGCCGTAATCAACATGTTTTGTGAAGTTTGTTTGGAGGGTTAGCGGTGATTCGAGTAAGTAGTGGCAGATTAGCACTAACTTAACCCCTGATTACCTGATGGGCGATGGACACGTCGAGCAGGCATCAGGGACACTGCAAAGGGAGGTTCTCATGAATCTGATAGGTGCGAACATGTCCGCAATAATAGGATCTACTCCTCCCCGCTGATAGGATCTAAGCCATCACAATAGTCTATACCTATCGGGATGCATGGCAAATAATGCCACGTATGCGGAGAGCTGGTTATCTCACATGAGGCTCCTTGATTTCTTTTAGTTTGAGGCCCAAATGGATAGCCCAGTTGCAGCTCATTCGCAAAAAAAATAAGCCCGACTGACAGCTTATCTGGCCAGAACCAGGAACACTCGACATTACCAAATTCTGTTCGAATTTGTAGGGAAATTGTTGTGGTGCCCTTTAAGTGCGCGAAAAGGGGCGACCATACCCTATAATACTATCTTTGATGAAGGTTGAGGAGTGTGAAATGGGAAAAATAGATACTCCAGGTAAAAAAAACCTTCGAAAGCTTGAATGGCTTGAAGCAAATTTTCTTGAAGAGGACAAGAGTCGAATGAGATAGTCCCATGGAAAATATGTCGAATAGTTATTATGCTAGATAATTGAAATGAGGTCCAAATGAGATAATCCTTTCAAACGAGAAACAAAGCCCATACCATGTCAAATTGATATTATGCTAGATAATCAAAATGGGTTGTACCTGAAATATGATATGTAGAGCCCCATTTCGAATCATTATTAAGGTAGATAATTGAAACGAGTATGCTAGAAAATCCGAATGAGGTGCACCTAGAAATATGATATAGGCACCTATGATTTTAGCCCATTCCATGCCAAATTGTTATTATACTAAGTACATCTAGAAATATGATATACAGACGCTCCAATGAGTTTGAGATATATTGGCTTTTCTTTTCATAGCAAGATAATGATAAGTAAGTCCATCTGGCAGTTGTTGAGTGGAAAAATGAGCTCTCCTGCTCTTTAATTGGTATATCAGTCATTGGTTCCCGCATTCTATGTGGAAAGGCTTCTATGGCAATATAGAACTTTCATGAGCTTTGTTTTATAGTTTAAGTTTGTATATGTGAGCATCCCCTTTTCTTAAAGATTTGTTTAAACTATGGGAGAGTGTTAAACTTTTGCAGGAATTGCGTATAGAAAATTGTCATTCCACAATGCCAATCTGGTGCTTAGGTCGTGCTTAGCAATAACGACTAATGGAGATCCAAATGAGTGAATTTTGTTGGGGTTTGTTACTCTCAAGAAGTTTTGTTGCCTTGGAGGAGTTCCAAGGGAAGTTTGGTCTCTGTCAATAGGATTAAAAGTTTGAGATTTGTTGGTAGTGCATATTCTGTATGCAAGGCCTATGGTGGGCAGTTTCACAGTAATACATGGGGCTTTACTAGTAGGGCGCTTTCTTTCTGCATAGCTATAGACTACTCCATTGTAACGATGTGTTGCAATTATCGGCAAAGTGGAGTATTCAACTGGAAACTCATGAAGTTAAACGAGTATGAAAAAGTATTTAGAAGAATTCTTTTCCTCCAAGAGCGAAAGTTTTTTTTGGCAGATAGTTTATAAAATTTCAAAAGTGATCCATTTGGTGAGTAAGTACAAATCAGAGGTGTTAACGTGATTGTCTTTTGTGCCAAACTGTGGATATTTAGCAGTTGAACATTGTTTTACACAATGTGCAGATATGTAACCTGCATGGAGTTAGGTGATAAACTTATTCTAGTCTACCATATGAATAAGAGACATTATATTAGGACTCTACTCAGTGGAATGTAGTTCATTAAAAGATGCAAGCAATTCATATTTGCAAGGCTTGGTCGCTATGGGTTTATGAAAAAGAAAAGAATTCAATTTGTTTTTATGGTCTACAAAGACCAATAGGCCTATGGGACCCAAACAAAGAGAGAGTGCAGCAGACATATTACTGCTTAGGATTAAAAACCCTCACCCCGAAGGGTTTTCGAGGGAAAAACCTTAACAGTGCCAGCTGACAAACTGTACAATGATACATATCAATGAACTATTGGCGGACACAATATGGTGCGCATATCCATCACTTCCTAGAGACATGATCCCAGTATTCCCACTGAAGTTGTGTGTAGCATCACATGGAGCAGCTGTGCAGACAGAATCAACTCATCATAGCATGCCCTCATAGGTCCAAATGTTGAGTAGTGCTGAAGAGTGTGGCATTCGTCCTCAATAACTCCCAGCTGGAAACACTGATATAGCTTGTCCTCTCATGCTTCTCGGATCCATTTATCCGTCTCAATGCGAAGGCGGTGAACACTTGTGTGACTGGATGCAATGAGTCTACACTTCTTCAAAGGTAAATATGTCCGCAGGTACTCTTACATCGCGTGGGATTGCTCTGGCTCTTGTAGTATGCAGTTTTTACCTGTTCCAAAGCCCCAACATCTCAAAGCTTCTTGAGGAAGTATGTATCGAGATACTGCTCAAGTGATTGTGATCCTCCTCAGTTTCTACTTGTATACGCATGTGCTTCTGCACATTCCATCTGAAGAGCCAATTAGCTTGCTGCTCCTTCCAACAGGTTTTGAGGCATTGTAGATCCATTGCCATGGCATAGCCGAGGTGTGGGCAGCAATTGTTGCTCATACTGACCATCTTCTGAAGGTATATGAGGTGACGATCTAGCATTGCCCTCTGCAAAGGCAAGGAACCGGTCTCCTACAGAAGTATCTGACACAACACCGTGGACTTGACTCCAAGTACACGGGCCAGAAAATCATTTTGCACCCGCTCCAAGTCATCCCAAGTGGAGTGATACCATCGCCCCCCACATCTCCACTCCATATAAAAGAACGGACTGACTCCATCAAGACCCTGAACAAGTGTGATTGGTGCGTCAATCGTAATGCTCTGCTTTGTAGCTATTGCTCTGTGCCATCTCTTGTTGTCGGATAGAAGTGTTCCAAACTGTGGTAGTATTGAACTCCACTCCCAGATACTTGCTATAGATGGGCACAAACTCCACATTCTGACCTTGATACGTGAAGGAGAGCAGCCTTGGTTGACATGAAGACGAGATGAGGAGCACCTTAATCTTAGTCAAATTCACCTGCGTTCCAATGGCCTGCCAAAAAGTGTCCAGAGCATCCAAATGTTGTTGCATGTCGGCCGGGGTGTGAGCTACGAGGTCCACATCGTCGAGTAGATGAGCTGCCGGACAATATGGTGCATGAGCTAAGCCCCTCCACCCCCTTGCTGAACAAGCCAACCCTCTAGCTGATCTATATACATGTCAAACAATGTTGGGGAGAGTGGGCATCCTTGGCGGACCCCAACATTACTGTTTACAAGTCCTGATGGCGGCATTTGGGCTGAGCATGTTTCGTACAACCGGTATATGACATTCTGCAACTTTGGGGAGGCTCCTAGCTGTGCCAATCTCTCCCATTGCTTCTTTCTAGGAAACGTATCAAAAGCTTTTGCAAAGTCGACAAAGCAACAATACAACTCATGTTGGTGATTTCTATTGTCTTCTATCAAGGCCCACAAGGTGAAAATATGACCATTGGTAGCCTAAAACCTGCCTATATGAGGCCTCGGATCTCTATTTCCTCTATCTACGCTATCAATTGCTGCTCCAGTATGCCAGCCAACAGTTTTGTAAACAATGAGCTGACCATGATGGTGCGATAGTTGGTTAGACAGTGAGGATCTCCTGCCTTATAGATGGAAACTACTCTGCTGGTGGTCCAATGTGGGGGAAAGCTTTCCTGAAGTGCCCTATTGAACAGTCCGATTAGGAGAGGGATGACTTAAGCAGCTCTGCTTGCATTCCATCAAGATCTGCAACCTTGTCGTTGGAGAGAGGCTGCAAGCCCTAAGCAATCCCCGCCTCTGTAATTAATAGTGGCAGACCCATCTGTGGGGGTACCTTAGGTCGAATTCTGAGCGGATCATAGAGCTCTATCAAGTATTGTATCCATTGTTCGAAAGAGATGTTCCCTGTAGGCTGCAGAGGCTTCTATAGTATTCTTCTCCAGAATATCTTGGGGTGACGATCAAGGAGATAACATTTCTCGCTGATGCCTCGCAATGTACTGGGTCTTCTTGCATTTGATGAAAGTGCGGTATTGTATGATCGCTAGCAGGTTTAGTGACTAGTTGAAGCAAGCATTTAAGTTCCTTACATTTAGCGTTAGACCACCGATTCTGAAAAAAGCCTGATGAGCACGGAGGGGATCTCCCAAAGCATTACTCGACAGCAATGAGGAGTATAGTAATTAATTGGCCGGTTTATTATCATGTCGGGGGAGGGGGGGAGAGAGAAAGGAGGGGGGGAGGCTACAAAATTCTCTCTAACTCATCTGTGAGCATCTCGACATAGGACTCTGCATGATTGTAGTCCAAGCACAGTTGTAGCAAGCAAAGGGTATCTGGGCAGGGGATCCGAATAGGCTACTATGTTAGCTGAAGGAAGATGAGTTGATGATCTGAAGCCACCTCGTCATCTCTACTGTTTGTGCCGACCTACATGTGTGTGACAAGGTGCAGATCCTGTTCAACCACCAGCATGTAATATTCTAAACGAGGTGCATTATGGACTACTACAGTCGTCAGATCCGTCAATTCTATGGCCCAGATCGTATGTTGGAGCCTCATGGCACCTCTCATTTCGCTTATGGTCATTTATGATTGAGGGCATCTATCATTTTAAAGTATGAAATACAGGTTTGCCTAAGGTTTTGATGGAATATCAAGCTTCTATACGGCTTTGCCTAAGGTTTTAGAATATGAAATATGGGGGCTCGAACCTCTACTAAAATAACTCAACATCCTAATAAGACTACTTTGATTAACATAACCAATGAGCTAACATGATTATTTTTTATTTTAAATCTATGTTTTTCTTTTATAACAACCCACTCAATTGTTTTTGGAATATAGTCTATGGTTTCAGAAATTGTCATTTTTACATCCATATTAAATCCTCTTGGAACCCCCCATTATTGTACTACATATTCTAAACGAGGTGCATCCTCGACTACCACAGTCGTCGGATCCGTCGATTCTATGGCGCAGATCATATGTTGGAGCTTCTGGCACCTCTCGTTTTGCTTATAGTCATTTATGATTGGGGGCGTCTATGATTTTAAAGTATGAAATACGAATTTGCCTAAGGTTTTGATGGAACATCGAGCTTCTATACGGTTTTGTATAAGATTTTAAAATATGAAATATGGGAGCCCGAACCTCTACTAAAATAACTCAACATCCTAATAAGACTATTTTGATCAACATAACCAATGAGCTAACGTGATTATTTTTTATTTTAAATCTATGTTTTTCTCTTATAACAACCCACTCAATTGTTTTTGGGATATGGTCTATGGTTTCAGGAATTGTTATTTTTACATCCATATCAAATCCCCCTGGAACCCCCTGTAATTGTGCTACATATTCGACTATGTTGTAGCCGCCTCTCTGATTCTCCTGTCGATAAGTGAAGCCATAGGAGGATGGCCATTGTGTGAGACCATTATAAATAACCAAATCAAAGATACTGCACATCTGAAGCAATTGCCTGCCATAACATGTGACTATGTGAGTGGATGTGTTCTCCATCCGATGTACGTGGCCAGGAAGCTTCTGCCAGACGAAGCTGTAATATGTCCTCGGCAGGGAGCAAACTTCGTCAATTGCTCTAGTCCAGTGCATGTGTTGAAGTCTCCAACTAGCATCACATGCTATCTGTGTCGTTGTATATCATCATATAGATCGACATACGGGTCCAGGGTGGTAATAGAAGTTTGAATCCGTATGCGCAAAGTAATAGGCTACCACAAAAAAGAGGTCCCCGATATGGGGTATGGGATAAAGCCTGGAAAGGTTGGGGCCCATTGGATAACGATTTCCTTGAAGGATCCGCCCGTTTGGTGTGTTGGTTATCACTAGAGGTGCTAGTGCGTAACATTTGCCCACAACAATTCTGCACTCGTATCCACATGTAATGAAAAGAGATGAATGGTTTTCTCTCAACAATTTGTCCATCCATCCAGGATTTTGTACATGCTAAGATCTAAGGTTGAGAATCAAGAAGTGATTGAAAACTCAGATACAACAAGTATGGAACACTTTTTTATGTTCGACTTTAAAATAGTAGGATGTTAAGTTCGTATGTGGTTTCTCCTGCATATCATGTTCGAGGTGTAAGTGCCTTACACTGCATAGCAGTTCATGACTTAGATGTTATATTTATGAACAAAATCGCCAAGTTGGCAGGCCTTAGTAGGCTTACAGTCTTAAACTAAATTTTATAAATCTCTAATGAAGTCTGAGGCAAGCCATCATTAACAAATGGATGCCGATCATGCTGAGTTTTTTTTGTCAAATGTGGACGACAACCTTAATGGAGTTTGCTGCATCTAAAGCTTTATGTTCTAATGATAAGTCAAATAAATAGAATAGGACACTTGAAGTGAAGCTTTCAGATTGAAGGGCCCTGTACACGATTTTCCCTAAACTAAGTCTTGCATTCTGTAAAGCAAGAAACGTAAATGAGCCAAACATTTCTCATAACTTTGCCGTAAGTTTACTAAAATGAGCTTGTTGGCCAGTAAGATTTTTCAAAAAAGTGCATGCCATTGTTTACCGACGGGATGGCGAACGCGGGGCAAACCATACAAGAATTTGGGAAAGAAATTTAAAATCCAACAATGGTGTAGTTGCAGAGTGGTGGATAGCCTTAATGATTGCAGTTACTAACGGTTCATAATAGACTCCCGAAATTGTGCATTCGGTACATATGTACCTGTATAAAGGGCTACATTTCCAGACATCCTTTCATAGTTTTACCCACAGTTTGCAGATTTGTTGCAAGAGGTGGAATTTTTGTGTTGGATTAGAGAGAGAAAATTTGAGGCACAATTTCATAGCCAAATCTATTCTGAGGACAGCTGGATGATTTATTTTGTAGCCCAATTTTTGGTTTAGGGCTTTGTCCCATCATTTTTTACCATGACTAATTTTCATGGCAGCACTTTTGGATTCATTTTTTACCATCTCTGCTATCTTCAAACTCCAGTTTTTTCTTTTATCACTTGATTCCATCTTGTTGGGTCGAAAATTCACGAGCACTGTTGCACCAGCAACCCATTTGCCAACGGTGCATAGGCTATCCAGAGTAAGAGTTGTTAGGATTTATGCTAGAGAAGCTTCCCATGGATTTATGAAACAGAGAGCATGGAGTAGTATCCATCATTATTGAGTAATTGTAGGCTTTTTTTCAATTACAATTAAAAGCTTGTTCTTTCACTACCCCAACATCACTTCCACAAGGTTCGATTCCATCATCACTTCCGCAAGGTTTGGTTCCAGTTTCTCCTATTCCCTCTATTTCTTTTCACTTATTATAATATTACCTCCAGGGCCTTTGCACTACCTGCTGCTACTATTCTAGAAAATGGTTTGTTGTTATTAAGTAGTTTGAAGGATGTGCAAATCTGGACTACTATAATTACTATACCTAATATTGCCGCATCCACAATTTATTGTTTATACATGTAGCCATCGTGACTCAGTCGATGGACACATCCATTATAGTCATACTGAAGCACAGTCATACTAAAGTATGTTATTGTCTCATTCATTTGGACGTTTGGTTTAGGCAGTTGAAGCAAAACATTTGATTGGTAGCATGCCATATGAGCCTACCCCTTTCTCATTAATAACATTGCTTAAATCGTGTTTGGATGTAGAACAAGGCAGACGAGCTGCATTCAATAGCTTTGAATTGGACCCTGGAGATGCTACATCATATATCTTGTTATCAAATCTCTATGTTGCAGTAGGTCATGCTAGTAATAGATGCAATGCACTTGAGAGATGTTGTAAAATAACAAGGTTTACAAGAATGAATACTTAATAAAATCATTGAGGAAGTTTTAGTATATATTATATATTTTACAACTCGTCACAAAGCAAAGGCAATCCACAACATTAGGAAAGGGAAGTTAGTACGATGCAATACAAGTGCACCATTGTGGTCAACAAGTATCTTTTTCTTCCTTTGGTATTCATCTTCCCCATGTTATTTCTAGAAAATATTATATAGTTGTATTAGACTTCATCTAATATCTGATCTTTCAAATGTATGCCATATGCATTTGTTGTTTCATTGCCTTTTTCAGAACACTAAGACACCTTCAATTCTCGAATTCAAGATGCAATATCAAATCATTTAGGTCTTCTTCAAGTCTCAATTTCAAGATGCACTATCAATTTATTTGGTGAGCACATAATAGCAAAGATTGCAAGGAGATGGTGGGTTCAAGTCCCATACCAAAAATATAGTGGGTGAATCAAGTCCCATACACCATAATGTACGTTGTTAGTTAGTGTCTATTACATTTTAGACCATTAAATATTAACATGTTAGACCATTAAATGCTTTGAATTGAAATACATCACACAAATTTAAACTACACACCTTATTGTAAGTTATATCATACAAATGTTTGTCTCCCTTTAAATTATTATTTTTTTTCCCTTAATTTTTTTTTTTAAGTTAACACAAACCATTACATCCAACACATTTAAATTAAAATCCCCTTGAAATCCCTTTTGATTTGGGTGCATATTCATATGGGAGTTGTTGTAGGGCAACGAGAGCCCCTTTTGTACTCCCTAAACCTGTATAATAAATGTATAAAATCAACACCATTTAGTACATTACCTCAAACCTTATAGTATTTTTTTTTTGCAAACCTCGTTATACAATATACCAAAACTTGTACACCCACAGACAAGAATCACTATCTACATTCGAGATCGAGGAATAATTTGCAAATATACCCATCCAACAGCTCTCGATGCTAGGAGTCAAGCCCTATATGATTTTTTTTTTTTTTTTTTTTTTTTTTTGAAGAATTGAGACACTTATATTAAAAGAATGGCAATGATACAAGACGAGTAGTGAGGAAAAAGAATGCCCCGAAGGGACAAAGACACCTCAGCACCCCTATATGAATATGCACCCAAACCAAAAAATAAATAGATAGATAGATTTTTTACGCCCACGGAGACCAAATTGGCCATGGAACCAAACAATAAAAGAGGCATGGAAGCCCAAAAAGTATAAAGAAAAAGATACTAACAATAATGGTAATTTTGTGCTACTTAAATTATCTAGACATAGCCAATCCAAGGAAGGCCATTGATCTAGAATGATTGTTGCGCCTCCCCTGTACGCTTCTCTGTTACGCCTTGACCTTTCAAAACTCCTTTTTACAATTACACAATTGAAGAGGAGGAGGTCCTCTTCTACTGGAAAACTAGTTCCTTTGAGATGGTTACCATGCTGAAGAGTATGTAGGTGGCTGAGAGCATCATGAAACCGAACCAAAGGATGCCGAGGACGATTTGGTCTTGCTGCTCCCACCCTAGTAGTACAGACAACTCCAGCAACCTTCACATGCATGATGTTAGTAAAAAAAATGTAGAGCCTCATCCACAGCTGAATGGGCATCAGTTTCTGCCTCTGCATCCCCTATAATACGCAAGGTCAAGGTACTAGTAGCAGCAAGTCCTGAGGCAGCGTGGTCTTGTTTGCTTGTTTGATGCCGCAGCTCCTGGTCCATTACAGATTGTGGAGATGGCTGTACTTCCACCTCAAAATGTTCTCTTCCAAATTTCTTCACTTTTGCATCAACACAATGCTTCTGCTGTGGTGCTAATTTTGACTCTAATGTTTGCACTGAAGCATCACTTGTTCCCATATACTGGCCATTAGAGTCTGGGACCAAGGCATGTATTAACTGTAACAATTGTGTCCATCTCACAGTAGACATGGTCTCTCCCTCAGAATGAATAACCTATATCTGATCACGAAGTGAAGGCAGAAAAACTTGAGCTTGCAAGTTTAGGGCACTTTAGAGATTCTTTAGATCTTGTAAAAAAGGTTTCAGGGGGATTTTAATTTAAATGCGTTAGATGTAATGTGTTAATTTAAAAAATTTTAAAGGGAAAAACAATAATTTAAAGGGAGTCAAATATTTGAAATTCATTATCATTACATCAAATCAAAAGTCAAGAAGAATCCCAAAAAGCATCCCAAAAAAAAGACAACGAGCTTTCAGATCTCAGGTCTCCAATGTTATAGGAACCCCCTTTGCTTCTTGCAGATATCATCTCTCAGGTTTGGCCAAATGCCACACATTCTTGTCCTCAAGAATCATTTGAATTCTCCACTTCCAAAAGTCGAAATTCTTATCTCAAATCGACCCACAACATGCAATGTTATGCAAAATCATCTAGGTGTGGAAACATCTTTCACCACATCTTTCACCAGTTTAGCAACCATCCCCACTTCCCCACACATTCTTGTCTTCAAGACTTATTTGAATTCTCCACTTCCAAGGGTGGAAATTCTTATCCTCAAATAGATCCACAACATGCCACTCACCTAGGTGCCTTATCCCCACTTACAAAAAACATTTTTTGCTGTGGTTTTTGAGTAGGGAACAAAGAAAAATATGAAGCAATAAATATAGTCGTCTTAGGTGTATACAATCAGTCGAGATGTATACTCATAACCTAAAACAAGAAATTCTGATAGAAATCGGACTAGTACAATTGTGTCTACTTGATCAAGTGAGCAGAAATAAAGAACTAAGGCAGACGAGTTGCTGGATGCAGATGAGATCGGCTCCAAGCTTCTTTGAACTATCTCTGATAGTGTTCCGTCAGGCTCTCTTAACAATGACATGCATACATGTAGTTGCTTCGCATATGCATGACACAAGTTATGACAGAAAAAGCTGATGCTAGACATGAATTCAACAGTTTTCTATCTCAGAATACAAATGTTGGGCAGCATAAACTGCTACATATTTATATATTTTGAGCTATTTGACAATCGGAATAATGCCTTGTCTTCTTGCAGCACCAGATTGGCCCAACCAAGCTGCTCAGAAAATAAAGTCACCTTTTTGGTAAAGCAATTGAACCTTTGATCAACATGATAATCTTTAAATGCCAGTTTCCGAAAGCTCAGCCAATCACTATGGTGAATTGGTGAGACTAGACAAAAATGGTCCCCGTCCATGCAGCTGGCTGCACGTAATTTGTTAGCAGGCTGTCAATGAAATGGCCGCAACGAAGTCGTACTAACGTTTCATAATATTGCAGTGACCATCATCAAAGTAAAAACTGCATTCAAATTTAGCTTCTTGCTTCATTGCAGCTCATGTTACGTATGATACCACCACTGTAACATCATCCAATTTACCACCCGAAAAATCATATCCCGAAGCACTTGCTGCTTTTGAAAAAGGGGTGGTCTCTCTTTCTGACTTTCCAATGTTTTGTGCCATCAGAGCCAATTCACTTGCCAGCTTCTGTTGCAGTACAAGAAGTCAAGAGCGTTTTCATAAAAAAAGGCTGTCAGGAAATCATATTAGTAAAATAAAATAAGCTTGCCTCTGGTGTTACAGAGTGGTGGCTATTTGCCTTTACAACTTCAACCATTTTGCTATCGAACACATTATCATATAACCCATCTGTGCCTATAATAATGGTGTCACCTTTATGGACTAATACTTCATAAACCTGTTACCAGTGTGAAGGCATTAGCCATTGCATAAGCAGCATCAAACAGATGTCTATAAAACATGCAGGATAGGTACCTCTGCCATCTTCGGGTCATCACCGAATGAGCCAATTTGGTAGGGAAAGTTGAAGGATTTTTGCATCGGATTTGATTTTGCAATTATTTTTCCATCACGTACAATGATAAAGCCGCTGTCTCCAATATTTGCAACAGAAAGTGTCTGCAACCATTACACGATTGATAGGAACCTGTGAAAAAGCATTATGAATGTACAGTTGTCTAGCAGACCTGTTCAAACAAGGTGGCAACAAGGGCAGTTGCTGATCCAACAGCTGCTGTCAGTTTTGCTGCCTTTACCAACACATTTTTGGGTTCTGGCTTGACGCACTTCTGCTGGGAAAGCACTTGCTCCTGCTGGGCAAGCAGTTTGCAGTGTTGCATAAGTTCACGAGCATATAATCCAGCATTAACTCCTGACAACATCATCTCCATCAGAGATGTAAACCTTTAAAAACAACTTATCCTGCTATACGAATTCTTCACACACAATAAACAAAAAAAAACATCAAAAACTTTGTTCCTAGAAACTAAGTTAGCTAAATGCAACAAATGACAAAATTGCATATGGGAAAATGAATTGTATAAAAGAAAGAAATAATTCCAGTTCCACCATCCTACCATCGCAATTGACATTGATAATGTTGCACGAATGCCCATATGTTCAATGTAATCCCGGGAACCCCTGATTTTGCAAACTGGGTAAGATGGAACGTTATTTTCACTTCACTGGTATGAAAGGTGGTCAATAACAGTGACTTGGCATTGCTTCAACATGAGACCATAGTAGTTAACCAATTACCATTAACATAAGAAAATATGAAGGACTAAGTAGCTTAGCGTGTTAACATAAGAAAATACGAAGGACTAAGTAGCTTAGTGTGCAAACATTGTACCTTCTAACGCCCAACCACCAACACCATCTGCAACTCCAATCCAGTGAGGGTCCTCTATAAAGAAGGCATCTTCTCCCCCTTGTTTTGCCTGAAAATTTGCATTTTATTAAAGCATCTGACACAAGGAAATAAGAACTCGTAAACTCACCTTTTGAGGATGTGGAAGCATGGCTGAACCACTGTTTAAATGGAAATTTTCATTTCCAAGTTTTGTCTTACCTTCCACTATCTGCTGAATAAGAAATAAAGTGCAAAAAAGAATTTAAAAGCATGATATGGATGGTGTTAACTTAAGCATGATAACAAACAAAATAATAGTGATAGCAGGAAGCTTAATAGGTCATATAGAAGTTGCAGTTATATTTATTCCAGCCCAAAAGAAGTTTAACTCAAACACTATTCCCTATCAAAAGCATATACTTAAATTTCCCATTATCTTCCACGCAACAGTGACATACATGATTCTCATCTTTTCTTTACTGTCTCGGAACATTTACGTGCAGTGGAAGTACATGCTAAAAGTTTAGTCACTGCACAATTGTATGCGTTTTTTTCTTAAACGTGTCTCAGCTGCTGCAGAACAGCCCAAGACAATTCATCTGTGATAGCTGCAGTTATATTTCCACGTCTGTAGTCCTGCTACTGGGCTTCAATGTGAGATATAATTAAGTCCACAATCTCCTAAGGTGATATCCAAACAGTCCATAAACAAAATTGTCTAATGCTCTTACAACAAAGATTAATAGGTTAAACTCCCCGTTTGTTCCTCATTTACAACATGCATGGAGCATTTGGCTACATGAACCTACAAGGTCATAGAACAATCACCCGTCTTTTGTCCTCCGCAGCAGCATCCAGTCCATTGCTGAGGCCCGTCAGATCAAATTTCTCATCCGAGGAATTTTCTGTGTTGGTGTCCGGTGCGTCTGAGTTTACTTTCACGCTCAATCTTCGAATACCTGAAAACATTGAACAACAATCTAAACTTTCCTAGAAATAAGAAAAACAACAACGCAAAAGCTCTACCTTTCTCCTGGATGGGAGACGATCGGAGCAGAAGCGGCAAAAGCTCTGGTCGAGCATGCAAATTTCTGCGGTAACGCTGTTGTAAAACAACATTGGTGAGTTTAAGGACAGCAGCGGCGGCAGGGGCATGAAAGAATGAACGAGATGATGAAGCATTACAAGGCGCAGGCCTCCATAGCCACTGCATCGCCGTCATAATCCGCCTCTTACCCACGTCGATCCTTACCATCGTTATAAAAAAAATTTAGCCCAAAGATTAATTTGTCAAAACTCTCGTGAGAATAAACGGCTTATTTTAACGTCCAAATCATTACTAGGCTGCGCTGACAGAACCGTTGGTGGGCATTTCCCCTGTTTAGTGTTGTGGGTGAACACTCTAGAATATTCTATGAAAACTCTTGGAATAATTTTCCATACAAGTCTCTGCCCAGTTACACATTTTTACTGGGGTTGAAAAAAAAGATTAACCTTACCTTTTGTCTTGCAAAATTCGCCAATGTCCAATTGTTATTAAGACATGATGTCCTTAAAAAACAAGGTGCTGCGCACGGAGGGTTGCCCTCCATGGCCGAAGGGTAAAGTGGCTTAAATCATATTGCAAAGTCATGTTTTGACAATCAATCAAATTGCTACTTCAAAACAATAGAATACTTGATACCATGACTTTATGAGGATTGGCCTGAAGAAATCTTTGGTGTTCGGCATGGAACAAGGATGGTAGAAGTATAAGGACAAGTCTAATAGAGGAGAAAATGGAAATACATATTTTGTCAACATAGAAATGAAAGAACTTCTTGAAGACCCCTGACCGGTTTTTTTGTCACATAGAGCTTCAAATATCCGAGGAGCGGGTTTTATAGAGGAATGAAATATTGACGCATAGCCTGATTACAAACCTCGCAAGAAAAAGTAAAACCCAATGATCTCGGACTCGAAATGCAAGATCTATGCAATGCACATGCCAATCCCCGTCTCCATAGCTAAATGAAGATCTCCTCCTCCCCTCCCCTCCCCCGAGAATGATAGCCATATATGAGTATTGATGCAGGGGGTCCGGTGGAATTTCTACGTTTTAAGTTTGGACCAGTGAATGTACGTTGCGTTGTATGGTCTTGATGAAGGAGTTATGTAGGTGATGATTATGATTGTTTTGTTTATGCGTGCTTTGTTCTGATGGTTTTGTTTCAGGTAGTTAATGCTTGATTTGAATTCTAGGATTTGGAGTTTGCAGACGATGAATGCATGAAAGTGAGGCATAGTTATATTTATTGCGTCATGTGAATGAAGAACCACATGTGATTGATAGTGGAATTGTCGGATCCTTAGAAACATACGAAACAATATATGAAGAATACAAATAGAAAGAAAAGAATCTAATATAGTTGAATAAAGTTATATTTACCTTTTCTGCCCATTCTTGACCTATCACAAACTTATCAAGAGCATCGCATATCTACCCAAGGTTTGCACCTCCCCAAGCATCTCTAGTTCCAAAAGCACCACCTCCTCTTAATCCTCCAGTGGTAGGTTGTGCCCTAACTAGACTGGTATTTGGAAGAAATGGAGGATTAGGCGGCTGTTGCATTACAATTATAGGAGGCAATGTAATACCAGCTTCCTGCTGCCAGTGTTGTGGATTGTCACCGTATCTTTTTGAATCTTCAATACTAGGGTTTTGAAAATACAAATCATTTCAAATTGGATCATATGAATAGACTAGATTTGTGGAGCATTTGCTGGAGTATGTGTGATACTAGAGTTGGAAGCAGACGAAGAAGCCTCACTTGGAGCCGCAACTGTGTGAGTGATGTCATGCTTCCCACCGCATCTATCGGACCCGTGAGCACAGAGCCCAGCATATTGTTTCGCTGCAGTTTTATTAGATTGGAGCTTCGGTCTGCCTTGCCAGTTACCCGGTTGAAACATCCACGATCCAGAACGCAGGTGACTGCCAATTTACAGAGAACAATAGGTTTGGAGCAGTCACCAATATATCCTAGGTATATTCCATCATATACCTAGGATATGCCACAAATCCAAATAAAGCGAGGGTTTGCCTCCCTAGGGGCAACCAAAAAAATCCTTATCTCCAAAACGGCTTTTAGCCTTGATAGTACTAATGAGTCTACTGAAAACGACAAACTCTAATGCATTTTGGGTATTTCAAAAGCTCCTCCTATCTGTCTGTGCCATGTAGGACGAATTCAAGAATCGAAATGCTAATAGGAATGCTTTTTTATGATCTTGCCTTGTCAAACGGCAAGGTTAGGCTACCAAAATTGCCTACTAGGGATAGGCCCTTATCCAAATGATAATTTTTTCAAAGAAAGCACCAGGCTGGTGCGATCAAGTTTTACATGGTCAACTACTTAAAGCAGTAGGTAACATAAAGAAAGATCACACACCACAAAATCTCGCAACTTCCAGATCTAAACAGTTTTAAATTCTAGCATCAATGAGAGGGGAAGAGGGAAAGAGGACAGGAAAGACCCATAGATCATCCAAAACAACCAAGAAAGGTTACAGACTCAGGCATTTGCATGAACTTCCAGGAAAATCCTTTTCGCTTCTGTTACATTCTTAAAAGATGCAGATTATGACTGGATATTCATGTTGCTAGATAACACGTATTCAAAAATGCTATGTATTCTCTAGGGTTAATGTTCACTTCATATCTGTTAAACACGGGTTTTGTACGATTCACATGGATTTTTATTCATGGTATCTTTGGGCAGAAGTTACACGAGTTATTGGTAAGGATTTTTCAAAGCTTGAAGCCCTGATTGATTGACTATGTTCATCCTCTGCTATCATCACAACACGGTGATGTTCATCCTCCTATGAAATATGCATTTCGTTCCGATGATGTTCCTCACCTGCTTCACCCATGACTGACATATATGCTAAAAACCCCACTCAGCACCAGGTGGCTGGCACAATGTATTGGCCAGAGTAGTCTGCAATATAAAATGCCCCTCATTCATCATCTTTGATGTTGACCATTGCGAATAACATTCAAATCTACTAAATGCCTCATTATTGGGCGTCCATGAGGACAATTCCATGGCGCATCAAGTTCTCCTAAACGAGACACTACCTGCAATCTTAACATGTTCAAGCACATATGGCTCCTCACATGAATTAAATTTGTTTCAGATCAAACACTTTATTCTCACTCACCTTTTCCATTTCCTTCTTACTTAAAGCATTTCCAATCATTATTGAATAGTGGCAGGCACGAGATGCAAGCATGCTCCGCACTCTAGAGGGTCGTATTGTATTCATTCTTGATAGGTCCCGTTGGCTAGATTGAACAGAATGATAAACTGGTTCATCTGAAAGAGCTGATATTAACTCTTGTACATCTGCTCATTCACAAGGATACAAATAGATTCACCCCAGTGAGTTGTTAGTTTTCAGTCTAAAGTCAGTTCAACAACAATTATTATGCTTCTAGCAAATAAGCACAGGTACCTGGGCCAATAGAGTTTTTCGAGTTCATGGAAGATTTCGAATCATATCCCACCAGCTGTAATGTTTCTTCCCTTCCTGGTATGTCTGGTAGCCTGGCCTGAACCCCTCGTTTCTTTTCTAATTCTTCTGCTCCTTGACACAAGGGAAAACTGTACAGATGCAAGAAAAATCATAAACTGCCAAATCCGGCTGGAAGTTTTTGAACTGGACATTAGAGAAAATGTACCTTATGCAGTCCAAAACTTGTGCCTTACTATGTCTGTTGGAATGTCTGATGGCATTACCCTGATGGATCATTACCCTGTTTAGCATCCAATGTCTTGATAACATCGCTATTCTTAGCAACAAATGTCTAAAGATGATTATGTGGAGGACGATGAGTTTTGTTCATGAGTATTTGAGGATAAATCCTTTTCTTCACAAAAAGGCATCTGATATATATTATTTGACTAGATAACTGGCACCCCATGGTCCTTTTCATTCTCTAAAGCAATGTCACCAAAAGCAATGTTTCCCATATCCTCTTGGAAAAGATATTCAAAGTTTTCGACGGAGTTAAATAAAAGCCCGGGAAGAAGGATTAAGTTTAAAATTAGCATTCATATATTCCACCTCACAGTGGCCCGATTCTCGCAAGTGCACGTGCAGACAGGACAATCAGGGGGAGGTTCTAGTGTGGTGGACTATGTGCTCGTAGTTGCGCAAGATATGCATCTCATCGGGCCGTTTCGGGTGGGCACGAGCCGATCGGGATGAGGAGGTCGACTTCGGATCACCTCCCACTTTATTTGGACTGGTTTTGGCAAGCCGCCCGAAACCCCACTATGTCGACCCCTCGCCCCTCGGTTGAGACTAGATTATGAGCGAGCAGAGGACTACGCCCGATGCTCATGGGCGCCCTCCCGGTAATTCGGACCTCCACGCTAGAGCGTGAGCCGGACCGGTGACCGCTATTACGGGGATGCGGCGGGCCAGTGCTTTGGCGACCCCCGTCGCCGCTCGAGGTCAGCAACATTCCCGCGTAACCCGATGGTTTGATGCGAGTGTAAAGAACGCAGCGGCAGCTCGATCACATTCGGATCCAAATACCGCTTGCGGGCCACCACCGCGATCATCGCCCATCCCGAAGGACACAAAGGCGCGGTACCTTGCCGTGCATCGGGGGAGATGTTGACTACTTGGACACTCATCCTCCCGAACCTTTTGGCCTTGCGAAAGTGCTTGAAGGCCAGCCCAACCCTACGGGGGACATCACCGGCGGGGGAACGGTACTTGCGGCGGCTCTATGACCCGCCCGGGGGCAGCGTGCATATACCCCCACCGGGATGGCCCCCCATTGGTTCCTCGTGGGCGAGGATGTTGAGGAGGGTCTCCCAGACAATGGACCTAAGCGGGGTTGTTCCCATTCACAAAGGCGGGCGACCCACACCGTCCGACCAATTCACCGGACGATCATGGTCGATTCGGTATTTGCCAAACTGTTGGTGGCATTCTCGGCGGCGATTGACCGGGCCCGGCGAAGGCGGCAGATGTCGCGAGCCCTCACCAGGCGGGCTTTAGACCCGCCACTCAACGATTGACCATATCTTTACAACGCGGGCACCGATTGAAGGCCGGTCGGAATCATCGGCCGGGACTTGTATTGCTTGCTTTGTGGACTTCGCGAAGGCTTTTGATCTGGTTCCCCTCGAAAAGCTATGGACTAGGCTGCGTCAAACCCAGGGCTCTCCGCTGCACATGCGAGGAATGCCATATCTGGGGTTGTATGAGAGTTGTTTTGGCGGGATGCACCGGCCGGGCAAGCATTCACCAAAGTAGTATCGAGTCCCGGGGTTGCCCCTCTCGCCAACACTTTTGTCCTCTACATTGATCGGTTAGAGTCCTCGGCTTCTGCGAGCATGGGGGATGGCATCACGACTTTTGCACCGGGTCATCCGCCCGACTCATCTATCGCGGGGCGATGTTGGCCTGCTGGCCCACACCCTAGAAGCTATGCAGTCTCACCTGGATGCCCTAGACACATTTTGTCAGGCTACAGACATGCGCGTCAATCTGGCCAAGACCAGGGTGGTTCTCATATCCTCTTCACGTCACCCCATGCCTCATGCACTCACATATCGGGGGACGACTGTGGACATCACGCCCACCTACAAGTACCTAGGGGTGGAGTTCCCCTCCTCAGCTCTGGCGGGGGCGTCTATCCGCTTAAGTGTGACAAAGAGGGCCGGAAAGCGCTTTATGCCATCTTGAACAACAGATCACCAGTGACTCTATGATTGGGGCCATCGGTCACATCTGTTCCGGGCGCTGGTGAGCTTGTCCTTCAATGCGGGTCGAGGTTTGGGGCCCTGGTCGTCTCTTTGGCGACACGGAATGACTTGGAGCAGTGCGATGAGGCATTTTGGCACGGGCACTTGGGGTGAAACCTTCAGTCCCCTATCAGATTCTCCTGCAAGAAACTGGATTCTTGCCGCTTCAGCGGGCAGCCCTTGATAGACACATCGTCTATTTTCAGAAAGTGGTTACTATGGGTGATGCTCGGCTCCCGCACCTGGCTTACACTGTGGCCATGGGTCCGCAGCGGCTTAGGGCATGTTGGAGGGGTAAGAGAGATCAGTGGTTCACCAGATGGAATGTGCAGGAGCACAGATGCGTGCAGGTGGGCACAGCGGCAATCCGTCACTTGGTTGAAACGAAGGCATACAAAAACTATTCACACTCCCAAAGCAAAACTAACCAGATCAGAAGATCCAAGTTCCACAACACCGGTTTTGGTTGGTACGCATACAATTCTCTGCAAGTTTTTCCCAAGGTGAGAAATTGATAGAAAGTAAGAAGAAGAATTCAAAGCCTAAAAATAATTTCTCTTTTTTACCTGAATGCAACCATCTGAGTGTATTTGAATCCAGGTTTGAGCACAAAAGGCAGGAAATGAATATCAAAATAATACTCTTGAAATATATGTTAAAAATGCATAAACAGTTTGTTCCAAAGTTCAGATCCCATTTTGTAAATAAGCATAAAACAAGAAATTCACAACCTTTGCAAGGTCAGCACAATTCTGCAATTGAGCTGCGACTTTGCTGGCACCATCAAGCCAAATATGCCGAGAACATGCACATGCCTTACTTGGTATGCTGCACGACCAGTGGTAAAAGAAAATCAGGAATATAAACTAGAAGAAAAAAACTTGAAACCATATTATTGTTCTCAAACAAAAGCAATGCATCATAATGTACCATACACCTTGTTGGATATTGCATGATATTGACACAAGGAAAAACCATTCTGTATCTGTCACTTCATCCCTCGAGGAAGTTATAACATCATCCTCTGAACTGCCAACCTCAGCAAATGCTGCTTCATTTCTGAGGAACCAAAATAAAGCACCTGCACCGTGGGACTATCTACAATGCGTTCTAGTGGTAAGTTGAACCAAAATGTGTTAAATAGATGCTCACATGCATCTCATCACAAAGTTACATGTATCTCCATCGCAAGAATATGTTATCCGCACCTACAGATTGTATACAAATAATAAGATTGACAACACTAGATTTTGAGATGTCATAATTCTTTAAAGTCATACCTGAGCAGCTCTCCTGATCTGCTTCCTCATTGCTGCTTTTACCTGGTTCTCCAATGCCCAAGTTTTCTTCTTTGATTTTTTCACCTCCATGCAATTCATTATCCTGGGTACTTGGCTACTTGACAGGTTGATGAAGCATTCATATGGCAAAGTGACCAGTTGCCTTCCTCATCTCATTTGCCATTCTATTTGGTTTCTCATTTTGACATTGTCGCTAATTTGTCATTTTCTTAATGTGCAGATACAGAGATAAGACACAACAAAGTACAAATTTACAATGAGATCTTTACATGCTTGTAGCTTTATATGGAAGATCGTGTTGCTAAGTTAGTTGTTGGGTCTATGGATGCAAGTTGTAAAGGCATTTGGAGGTGGTTGAAAGTGTGCTGCCTCCTCCTATGGCGCATCATTACTTTCCTATGCAATCGTAGGATTGGGTTTTCGTTAATTCAATGAAAGAGGCTGCAATATCAAGAAACCCGGATTCTGTCCAAGCAATAATGTTGATACAACCTGCTCGTTATGTAAAACATAAATGCTCGTTTGCTTTCCCAACTCTTGGTGATGTTTCCAAGAGGAATGAGGGCCAAAATAATTAGCATAGGAACATGCAATACCAAGTTCTTGGCACTCCAACAAGTTACTTGACATCCCTAAAAGTGCACCAATCGGTATTGTCACTTCAACCCTTTGCCTATCTTCAGCTTTTAGAGCCCTCTGAATTTTATCATCCTCCTCAGCAACAATTTCAGACGATAGTAAAGCACCTACCTCAGCCAAAGAACTGTTGGTCGCAGGAGCAATTTCGATCTCCAAGTCAAGACTAATAATGCCATTTGCTTTAGCAACGTCCCTTTGGCTTGGCTGTAGTTGCATCAGATTGGAGCTTCGGTCTGCATTAGCCAGTTACCCGGTTGAAACATCCAGGATCGAGAACGCAGTTGACCGCCAATTTACAGAGAACAATAGGTTAGGAGCAGTCATCAGCATATCCTAGGTATATTCCAACATATACCTAGGATATACCACAAACCCATATAAATGAGGGTTTGCCCCCCTAGGGGCAACAAAAAAAAAACTAGCAAAAAAGCAGGCCAAAGGCCATAGAAAATAAAGATGCAAGAAAATAAAGGCAAAATAATATACATTGAACTAAATTTGATACCAAAAGATAATTGAAATATCATTTACGTTTTTTTCAAATCATTTCGAAGCCTAGTTAGGGCAAAGTGAAAAATTAATTGAATTTTATTGTCCATGAATTCATGCTGCAAACCATTTCAAGTACACCCATACTTGACTAGTGCATTTTCCATTGCACATCAGAGATACGCTGTTTCTACAGAATCACGTCCATATTGTTCCCTTACTACTGCACATTATGTTCAAAATCCATTCCCATTGAGACGCTGTTTCTGCAGAATCACATCCATATTGTTCTCTTACTACTGCACATTATGTTCAAAACCCATTCCCATTGAGACGAAAGTAGTGATGCCCTTCAACATGGCTGCAGATGTTGATTAAGAAGATGGCATTTAAAAAATGTTGCCACACAGCTACATCAACCTTTAAAAGCTTCCTTTGCAAGCACATGCTGTAACCATAGCATTCCATAAGACCGTGTTCTCCCCTGGCATCTCTTTGAATGTTCTCCACTTATTGTCATAGACGCAAAAACACCTTCCTTCCTTCTTCAAGAGAAGCAATCACCATCACATAATTTGTTTATAATATTTTAAAGTGTCGAAAAGCCTCATTACAACATTTGCTTTGAATAAAAATATTACATCTTGGGTAATCATGCCACCAAATATCCCGTGCGTAGCTTAAAAAAATTGCACATTTGCCAAGTACTGATTACTCAATGCAGTTCCAAAAGCAACATTTATAATCAGCATCTATGATGAATCATGCATCAACTGCATTTCACTTGTACTATCACAAAAATAAAAAAATATGCAACACAATTGTCTGAGAAGTTTGAGCTTGTCTGTTTGGTTATGGATTGCCTTGCACTTTGCGGCCTTGCAACCTGTAAATACAATTGCACTGAACCTGCCTATTCAGCATGCTGCAATAATGACAGTATGTGTTTCTTTGTAGGAACTGTTTGCTGATATAACAGAGAAAAATATAGGACTACTTGATAAGAAGCCACATCAGAAACTTGATATCATCCCATGGCACAAAAAACATGGGCTAGAAGTACATAACTGGATGCGTTGAGTACTTCCAGGTCAAGAACTCTTTGTGCAAGATGTTTTGCAATATCTCCTTCATAATGCATACGAGAGGCACAAAGCAGCGATGACCACGACATAGAAGTTGGCTGAAAAAGCATGCTATCAAGCCAGTCCTCAGCTTCATCCAATTGCCCTGCTTGTCCAAACAGATCAATAATGCAACCACATTGTTCCATTACTGGTACAATATTATGTTCCAAATTCATTGAGACAAAGTAGTGATGCCCTTCGAGTAGCATGCCTGCATGGCCGCAGGCAAAGAGAATGTTGATTAAGGAAATGGCATCTGGTTTTTCCCATTCAGTTGCATCAACCTAAAGAAATGAAAAGCTTCTTTCGCCTGGCCATATCTAGCATATGCTACAACAATTGCATTCCAAGAGACCATGTTGTACTCTGGCATGTCTTCAAATGTTCTTCTTGACTCCTCGAGGCTTCCAGATTTAGAGTACATATCAAGTAGGGCATTTGCCATTGTAACATTCATCTCTAATCCAGTGTCATAAACAAGGAAATGTATCTTCCTTCCTTCTTCAAGAGCAGGCATGCTGGCACATGCATCAATGACCATGATATAGGTGACCTTGTTTGGTATGATCCCTTCCTGTTGCATTTCTTCAAAGAGTCGAAAAGCCTCATCAAGTACCTGCCTTGTGTGCTCTGTGTTGCTATACTTACTATACATATCAAGAAGAGCATTGCTTAGAACAAGTTCTGAATCCAAGTCAGACTTGATGATACAGACATGTATAATTTTCCCATCATATAATGGCCTTGTACAATAGCATACCTCTAAAATGCTTATAAAAGTGATATTGTTTGGCATAACTCCATGTGAGGCCATGTTCCAAAATAACTGCTGCACAACATTGAATTGCCCATTGAGGTTGCATGTTGCAATGATGGCAGTACAAGAAATAATCCCTGGTTGTTCTACAGACTTAAAGACGATCATTGCAATCTCGAAGTGGCCACATTTTGCATACATGCTGATAAGAGCATTCTGAACCAGGACGCCAGTTTTGTGATCATTCAACACAATGAGGGCATAGATAAACATACCTTTTGGAAGACTTTGGCCCGTATTTACATGGCACACTGTCGGCAGGATAGAAAAGTGAGAGATTAATCATATTACACATATAGTCACCAACATCTGGGCATTCCTTTCTCACGTTTTTTTTGAGCCATATCTATTGCATGTTAGAAGAAGCCGTTCAAAAAAAAATATGGGGACCTGTTCCACCGCGCAAGAACTCCAAATCATCTGTTTCTAGGACAAATCGAGTAAGGAGGGTCAACCTAAGACTTTCAGCCCCATTGGACAATACCGGCTTCCAGCCCTAAGTTCAATAGAACATGAATAACGAAATGAGGATTGCGTCACAGTCCTCCAAACACTGAATCTGTCGGAGGAAAAAGCAAGAAGGGGAAAGGAAGGGGAAGAAGGTAACAAAATGGATGGAGGTCCACAGTATTCAAAGGCGCAATTTGGACTATAAGAATAAGGAGAGTGATAGCAGTAGCCCTGAGTGAAAGACCTTGCATTGTCTCGATTTTGAGAAATACTGACGGTGCAGAAAGGTCGACACCGAGGATGTAGAAAGGGTGCAAATCCAAGCGATGTATAAAACAAGGATTAGAAGGAAGAATGCTCGCGAGACATCGTTCTGTATCTCTGTGTGAAAATTTAGGCCATTTCTAATTTCGTTGGCCATCTGCGCCATAGCCACGCTTGCGAATGGGGCTGCATGACCGAGAGTTTACAGGCAGCCGCCAGTTCGGAGCAGTCACCAGCATATGCTAGGCATATGCCGGCATATACCTGGATATGCCCACATACCCACATAAACAAGGGTTTGCCCCCCTAGGGGCAACCCAAAAATGTGTTTCGGCTAATTTTTGAAGAGTAGGATTTTGTTCCTCTCTTCTTAAGTGGAGAGTTTTTTTTATAAATATGTATATTTTATCCTTCCTATATAAAGTAGTGTCGTCTTTCTATTCTCGCCTTATTTCTTCCTTACAAATTACTTGGATGAGACACGTATACATGCTTATTAGGGAGTATTTAGTGACGTCGACGTCTCATTTATTACAGAGGATTTTGTGACATGGTGCATTTATGGCAGACCCTTCTGTCACGTTTTGCACCTCTATTCTTCTTCCACGAGCAAGTTCTTGCCTCAGATTTCTTCATCTACAAGCAAGCGGCATTAATAAGCCACTAAATCGATATTCTCTTCACTTTTTCTATGGCGGATTTAATAGCGAAGCTCTAGCGATCGTTACAAGCGTGTTGATATCTTTGGAGCTACTTTGATATGGTTTAAGGTTAATATTTAACAATGAGCTCGGGGGAGTGGCCAATATAATTATGCATTGAATGAAATCACATAGAGCTAGTATATATCATAGTTGGGAACAAAAAGCAAAGGCAAAGGCAAAGGTAGGCCAAAGAAGGCTAAAGACACAGAGACTTCTATAAATAGAACATGAACTTCAATTAGCAATATCTCCCCAACCAGAGCTCCGATTAAGGCGGTATTTTCATCACTGGCACTATCTTGGAGTCTAGTTTCTGGATTGGAGTAGCATTTCCCATAACTCGTCCGAATAAGAGAGTTATGGCAGGAAGAGTGATAGGGGGACAAGAAAGACTATTCTACTCATTCACTCTTGAATCTGATTCCTAGAAAGCCATTACTTTTTCCTAGAGCTTCTGCTATTCTTGTTTAATATCATGTTACTATCCTATAAGCTGACCCTTGGTGTATCATATTGAGGACTGCTAGCTCGAGAAAGGAGCTACAAGTGGAAACTGATTGTCAGATATGCCTTGCTGTCTTTATATGCCTTGCTGTCTTTATATTCCAGCCTGATACTGCTGGCTTAGTGGTCTAGTTGTGTGGAGGGCTCTTTTGAAGAAGGCTTTAACTACTAATTTGTGTAAAGGTTTTATATTTGTTCAGGTGATTAGACGAACATCATATCAATTGATATCAAGGCACGGTTCCGATATCTCTAGGAGCCTGTGTGTTTTTCATTTTGTTCATTTTGAATGAACGAGTAAGAACTAGTCTAATTGCTCTATTAGAAATATTTTGGTATTTGTTTGAGCGAAATTAAAAATCACGAAGAAGTAAGACTATGTCTCGAGGAATGTAACTAGAATTTTGGATGGCATAAGAGCATTAACTTGTTTTTTGCATGATTCCCCTTAAAGATGTTGCTCCAAAAATAATTAAGGTATTGATTGAATCTCAGCCAGAATCAAAGCTTGGAAGACATGTTGGGAAACAATGCTAGTTATGAGCCAGCTTATGAAGAACTGAGAAAATCATAGGTCGCTTGGACCATGAAGTGATTGATTAATATGAAAATAATTGCAGAGCATAACTTGGAATAGAAGTTTAATGAAACCCTTACTTATGGAAAGGGGTCGTGCCATGGTCACTCCCTAGGTTGTGATTGATTAGATCTTCATAAGTGTCGGTATTTCATTTGAAGCCATTAATAAAACCGTTTCAAGCCTTATAACTTCCTATAATATTTCTAGGGTTATGTTGAAAGAAAAATCATTTGAGGATATGTTAGTAAAGAACCATGCCATTTGGTCATTGAATTCTCTAGGTTATTAACGTATAAGACATGAACCTATGTTAGGTGATACATGCAAATATTGGTATAACCCAAAGAAGCATACCACTTGGTTGGGTTTGCATGCCCTAATGTCATGATTGAGTTTTTTGCAGGACATAGAAATTGTCATGCAGGGAATTATTTTGGGAGATATTCTTACCTTTTTATTGGCACATGAGTAACCTAAGTTTAGGCATTTGCAGCTACAAGGTAAACGGATAATTTGAGTTACATTTACCTTAGGGGAATTCCAAGGTGGAAGTATAAGGTGTTCTTTTCTTTGTGTAGTGTATAGTAAAACTTGAGACAACTAATATGTCTGCAGCATAATTCTAGAATGGGACTCGCATGAAACCAACAAACCGCCCGACTTGCTTCTCATTCATCTCAGCAGATTTTCTACAATGGTGGATAGTGGGTAGCCGCACACATGCAAACTACCCATAAAAAATAAAGGGAAATCCAATTATATCATTTGGACCCCAACAAAATACAATGCTAATAGAGACTGGGCTAGTGTACCTGCCGAAAGCTTATCACCGGGATTAAAAAACCCCGCCCTTTCGGGTTTTCGAGGAAAAACCCTAGTGATAAGCCTTCGGCAAGGGGCTTGGACAAACGTAAGGCATAAAAATCGCTCCCAAAACCCATGAATGGAAAAGTCGAAACAGATGCCGCTCGCTAACCTGTACCTGCACATCACCAACAAAACAACAAGACAAAACAAACCTCCCAGTGGAGGGGGCTGATTCTGTAGCGTGCCACGATAAAAAAATACAATAACAAAGAAGGGGAGGGTGGGTTCAAAGAGAAAAAGGTACCGGCCGAGAGAGAAGAGGAAGCCCGATGAGAAGTCGAAGCGTAAACGCGCCTAAAATAGCGAACTCCCAACCCGAAGCGGGCATCGCGCGCATGCATGCAAAACATGCATGCTCGTCCCATTCTAGAATGGCGATCCGATGTCTCGGATCGATGGGATTCTAGAATGGGACTCGCATGAAACCAACAAACCGCCCGAATACCAAAGGACTTACTTAACAAACTAGGATCGAGGGCGAAAGTCACAGGGATGAAGGCTAAAAGGCGAAAAGGACAAAGATGAAAGAAATGCCAAATTAGCCAAACCAGGCGAAAGAAGCCCCTCCCCGCACGGAAACAATTCAAAGAGAAAAAGGTACTGGCGAGAGAGAGGAAGCGCCGATGAGAAGTCGGGCGTAAACGGCGCCTAAAATAGCGAACTCCCAACCAGAACGGGCATGCACCGCCCGCATGCATGCAAAACATGCATGCTCGTCCCATTCTAGAATGGCGATCCGATGTCTCGGATCGATGGGATAGTTGGACTTGAAAATTTTTAGCCTAAAGGGCTGGAGTTGGAAATTTTTTAGCCTAAAGGACTGGACTTGAGAATTTTTAGTCTAAAAGGCTGGACTTGAAAATTTTTAGCCGAAACGGCTGGACTTGAAAATGTTTAGCCTAAAGGGCTGGACTTGGAATTTTTAGCCTAAAGGGGTGGACTTGGAAATTTTTAGCCTAAAGGGATGGACTTGAGTATTTCTGAGTATGCAGGTTGTAGCCATGGACTTGATTGTGTTGATTTGCCATATAATTCTTGATCGAGGACGATCAATCTCGAGAAGGGGAGGAACTGATATGGTTTAAGGTTAATATTTAACAATGAGCTCGGGGGAGTGGCCAATATGATTATGCATTGGGCGAAATCAATATAGAGCTAGTATATATCATGGTTGGGAACAAACAAAGGCAAAGGTAGGCCAAAGAAGGCTAAAGACGCAGAGACTTCTATAAATAGAACCTGAAATTCAATTAGCGATATCTCCCCAGCCAAAGCTCCAATTGAGGCGATATTTACTTCACTGGCATCCTCTCGGAGTCTAGTTTCCGAATTGGGGTGGCACCTCCCATTACTCATTCGAATAAGAGAGTTATTGCAGGAAACGTAAAGGGGGGTCAAGAAAGACTACTCTACTTATTCACTCTTGAATATGATTCCTAGAAAGCCATTACTTTTTCCTAGAGCTTCTGCTCTTCTTGTTTAATATCCTGTTACTATCCTAGAACCTGACTTTTGGTGTATTGAGAAGGACTGCTAGCTCGAGAAAGGAGCTACAAGTGGAAACTGGTTGTCAGATATGCCTTGCTATCTTTATATGCCTTGCTGTCTTCATACTCCAGCCTGATACTGCTAGCTGAGTGGTCCGGTTGGGTGGAGGGTTCTTTTGAATAAGGCTTTAGCTACTAATTTGTGTAAAGGTTTTATATTTGTTCAGATGATTAGACGAATATTGTATCAATTTTATAGAAGTCTCTGCATCTTTAGCCTTCTTTGGCCTACCTTTGCCTTTGCCTTTGCCTTTGCCTTTGCCTTTGCCTTTGCCTTTTGTTCCCAACCATGATATATTTTAGCTCTATATGATTTCGCCCAATGCATAATCATATTGACCACTCCCCCGAGCTCATTGTTAAATATTAACCTTAAACCATATCATACTTCATCGACGCATCAATTGCCTGGAATTGCTCATTCAGGCTCCATATCTGGAAGCCTATCAGGGCTTCTTTCTGGCCTGCTAGAGGGGCTTCATATCAAATCTGTTTGAGAGAGGATTTATGTGCTTCCTCGGTTTTGTGTTTTTTGTTTGAATCTCGTTCTAATCCCTGGAATATGGAGCTCTTATATTTCTTACTTTTAGAAAGCTTTTACAAGTCCCCAAATGGAATAGTTCTCCATATCTTCATAGGAAAACATTGGTAAATCTTCTTATCTTTGCACCATAGCCCAGATCATATTGTGGTCAAAAAATTGAGCAAGGCATCTACACAGCTTGGCATGGAACCAGACCTTCTAGAGTCCAATTTGGGGCAAGAATAAGTTGGGCACCACACCGAAGTGCATCGGGCTTTTTATCATGGCCAAAAATTTGAGCAAGGGGTATGGAACCACAGCTTTTGGAGTCCGATTTGGGGGCAGAAATAAGTCGAGACCGAAGGTAAGAGAAGTTCAATGACCACCAGAAATTTGTTCGGGACATCCACATGCATAGACTGGGAAAGGAACCCACTTAGTTCTTTCACCTTCTTATTCTTAGTGAGGTCCGACAAACAAGACACCCACTTCGCGAAGTCCTTAACGAACTTGCGAGAGTACCCTGCCAAGCCAAGGAAGCTTTTTACTTCACCCACATTTCTCGGTGCTGGCCAATCCACTATGGCTTCTATCTTCACCGGATCTGTTGAGATTCCGTCAGCTGTGACCACATGCCCCAAGTACTCCAGTCTACCTGTTGCAAAGTGGCACTTTGAGAGTTTGCCATATAAGCGATGCCGCCTTAACTTCTCTAACACTCTCCTTAAGTGCAGGACATGTTCCTCTATAGTCTTACTATAGATTAGGATATCATTAAAGAATACGATGACAAATTCATCCAAGAGTTCCCTGAAGATGTTGTTCATCAAGCGCATAAATATTACTGGCATGTTCGATAAGCCAAAAGACATTATTGTGAACTCATAATGACCATACCGCGTTTTGAAAGCAGTTTTGTGGATATCTTCTTCCTTGATCCTTATCTGATGATAGTCCGACCTTAGGTCAATTTTGGAGAAGACCTTTGCTCCTTGCAGTTGATCCATCAAATCATCTGCCCTGGGCAAGGCATACTTGTTATTTATCGTTTGCTTATTGAGCTGACGATAATCAATGCACATCCTTAGACTTCCGTCTTTCTCCTTGACGAAAAGGATGGGTGCTCCAAAAGGAGACACACTTGCTCTTATGAACCCGAGCTCAAGCAGTTCTTGCAACTGCTTCTTGAGCTCAATTAGCTCTGGAGTACTCATCCTGTAGGGGGCCTTGCTGGTAGGCTTAGCATCTGGTGCTAGTGTGATCTCACATTCCACGCCTCTATAGGGTGGCTGACGGATTTCATCCGTGTATACATCATGAAACTCCTTTATGAGCCTTGCTATTGACCTAGGCAACTAATTCAAATTGGGCTCGCTTTTCTTTGCTTGACTAGGCTCACTTACCTCTAGCCTGAGGATGTAGTCTACTTTATCTTTAATTCAGCTGCTTCATGGAGATACACTGCATAGCTGAAGTTACCTTCTTACCTTTGACTATGTATCGAGTCCCGTCTGGTGCCGTCATACCGATCTCGCCCCTGTCACAGTCTATCATAGCTTTCGCTGGCCTCAGAAACTCCATTCCTACTATCAAGTCGTACTTCGCAATGTCCATGACTTCTGCACCCATAGGCTACTTGCTTTCACTAAGGTCTATTTCAAAATTAATTCTCCTCCCCTTAGTGTGACGGACCGCGCCGCCTGCCATGCTGACTGGCCTAGGCTTTGACTTTAGAATCTTATTCTTCATGAGAGCGGCTAGCCTCGGAGAGGCAAAGTTATGGGAACTACCTGTGTCTATCAAGACTACATATGGCTTGCTATCTATGATTCCTTCTGCCGAGATGACTGTAGACTGATTCTTAACCTCCCTTGACTCAATGGCAGCGCAAATTTTACACTCATCTTCTATGTAGTCTTGGGGTTCCTGTTGGTCGCCTTCCTCGCTATCCCCTTTGGTTGGTGATTCCCAGTGGTTCAGCTCAGCCAACGCCGCCTGCATAACAAAAGGGCAGTTGAACATTTGTGCCCTGGCTGGAAGCACCATACAACTTTTTCTCTATGCATTCTTGTTTTTTCTCTTTGGGGATACTGTCTAAGAGGAATCTTACTGACTTCTCCCATGAGGTGTCCTGCTATTTGCACTCCCCATAAGATCCTTTCCTGTCTTATTTCTCTTGGTACTGACTCCCTGCTGGAGTGGAGGATGCTTGCCTGGGTTGATACTATCCCGCTGCCTTCCCTTTGTATGGTAGTTGTTTCTGCCCTGAAGTTACTGGCGCTTCCTCCAAGCTCAAAGCCTTATCCTCAGCCTCTCCGGTTGTCTTTGAGTTGATTGCTCGAACCAACCTCTTAATGTTGCTGTTCAGCCCTTCGATGTACCCATCTACCGCTTGTCTTTCCGTGATCCTTGGGACATTGAGTCTCAACCTCATGAACTCTTCAGTGTACTTGGCCACAAATAAGTTGCCCTGATCCAACCTGTATATGTCTGATCATGTGGGATCTCGGGACATAATGCTTACGGAATGCCTTGCTAAAGGTTCTGAACCTGCAATTATTTCTCCTCAACTTATTGGATTTGGCATAACCCTTCCACCAAATTCTGGCTGGCCCAATTAGGTTCGTTATTGCTACTTTGTCTATGTCTTTGTCCTTCGTCCCATAGGAATTCCCAAATTCCTCCATTTCATCTAGCCACGCCTCTACCTTCATCCCTGACATATCCTTGCCCGAGAACTGCCCCAATTTTCTTGTCTTCCACATATTGCTCATCGCGTTGTCTACCTTATTTTGATAGTCGTCTATTTTTCTGTTCTTATCCCTGCCTTGAGAACTGTCCGACTCGCTCTCTGAGCTACTTCGAGATTCATTGTCTGAGGTCTCTGATCTGCTAGAGCTTGAAGGAGATGGGCTCCTCATGCTTCTTCTTTTCCTCTTCCTATTCTTCTCAGTACCCTGGGCTTCTTCCCTCAACAGCCGAGGAGCTTCATCAAGGCCTCTCGGTGGTGGAGGTGGTGCTGGCTCATATTATTGTGCGTGCATTAGCGGTGTTGCCCACTGTAGTAATTGCTGCATTTGATTTCTCATCTGTGTTAATCTTGTATTGACTGCTTCAACTGTCATGTCTTGGTCTTCATCCTACTCCCGACCGAACAGGTTTCTAGGCTGCCATTGGTGTTGCCGACCCTGGCCTTGAGACCCTGAGCCGGTGTTCCTGGCTGCAAGTATTAGTCATCAATGTTATTATTTAGGTTACACATCATATAACATCATTTACAGGTCAATTGCTGTTAGCCATAAAAGAAATCAAGTTGGAATTCAACTTATAAGTCAACAATGAGTTACGATAATTGATACATCAAACTTGTACATTATAGAGGAATATATAATAGTACATAGAAGTTTTAAAATATTTGTGTACATCTAATAGTACATGGGGACAAGGAGTATTCATCGACGAGGGCCCTTCATGGACTTGAAGATATTCTTCACGTCTTTGAGTCGGAGGCCCCTTGTCGACGTTGCGCAGGATGTTTCTGGATGATCCACCTTCGAGAGCTCGAGCCATTTGAGGTGGAGGAAGTGGAGGTGCTGTCGCCGCGATGATCGTCATTGGTGCACTCAAGCGACCCCTGGTGAAGTCGAGGCTGTAGAGGACCACGGATCCCTTGAAGAGAATGATGTGATCCGTGTTGCTGCTCAGCTTGGTGTGCTGCCCAAAGCCTGAGAGTGCTATCACGAGCGCCACGGCCTCCTCCCCTCGTGGGATAAACTCCCTGTGGAAGACTATCATCTGCCCCTGACTAAGGACTGGGAGATAGTATCGAAGCGCCTTTCCCATTCCTATCACCTGTGCTCCTATGCCCTTCCTTTGAGCGGCGCCCCCGTAAACATCGAGTGCCAGGATGTCTTCATGATCCCTCCACATCGTGGTTGCACTATCTAAGTTGATGCTGCTAGAGGCCTCCGCATATTTCACGATCGAACGGTTCGGCTAGAGCTCAGGCCCTTCCCTGGTTTATACAACCTGCTTTATATGGCTTGGTTTTTTTTTTTTTTGAAAGTAAGAGTCGGTTTTGTCATTAATTATAAAATCTCAAATACATTGCAAAGTATGCTTTTATAGGTAAGCATACCAAAATGTGCATCAGAACCAGCAAATAACAACAGGACACAGAAGATAGTCTGAAGTCAAACAAAATGATGAGCAGCAACAATTAAGAAGATAAGTTGAAGTCCACGTTCTTGCAGAACAATAACACTATGTAGATTCCACAATGGAGAGCAGAATTTCTGGAGCTTGTAAGAAGATAGAAAACCTGCCAAAATTGTAATCCACCAAAAAAGAAAGCCAGAACTAAATTAAATAAGAGCAAGGGCATGTTTCTTCGATGGTAGGCCAAAAGCATAGTAGTATAGGACTGAGATGAGAAGACAGAGTTGTAATAGACATTGAAGGCATCTGTGGAGCCGAAAAGGTATTGGTTGGGTGCCCAATTGTTGTGGTAGAATAGGCGGAACATATCTCTACCCTCCAGAAGGATCAGCAATGATCCATAAAGATCAGCCAATAATCTATGATTATAGTACATTGTTCTGTACCTTGTCAGCTGAGCTTCTGTAAGGATAAAGTTGTTGATTGACAGAAAATTCCATAGGCAAGGATTTGGACAACCTCTCTGCAAAAAATACTTGCCCACAAATCTTCACTTTCCTTCAGATGTTTCATATGGCCTCTCTTCATAAGAAATGATTCCATGGTACTAGCAATATCATTCTTCATAACCTGATCTTGAGATGTCTGGCTAAAGGGAGAGTGACTGTTGTCGAATTTATTACTTCCTTCTCCACGCAGGAATTCAAGATACTCTAGGATCATTAGAAAGAAACAAGTTAGAATCTACAACATTTAAGTTTGAAGCAAATAAATTATAATGACCCCTATACTGTCCGAAAGCCTCCCATTTCCTGTCAAAGTTAGCTCCAAATATCTTTTTATGAGCAGTTGCAATAGTCTCAAAATCAAACTGAAAGTGCATCTTTATCCAGAAGTTGGATGGACTCTTATGACCATATAACACTCGATTTCTTGCTTTCCAAATGTTCCATAGAGCAATGTATATAATAGAGTTGACAAATTTATCATCATGTTGCATAAGGGACAGAAGATCCCCATTAATTACAATGCCAAATTTAGCAGCAATCCAAGTCCAAAAATGATCCAATTTGCTATAGAAGAAAATATGACACATATCCTCAAGTCTGTTACAAGCCAAAGGACAATTTGCTGAGATGTTAGGATTTCTTTTAGACACAGAGACCAAGTTGTTCAGGCTGCCATTAGCAAGAAGCCAGATGAAGTAAGAAATTTTCGGGGGACAATAAGAATTCCAAACATTATCGAAAAGACTCTTAAGCTGATCATGACTAATGGATCATTTCAGCATGGCTTTACAATCAGGACATAGCATTATACACATTCTTCACTTTGTAGACCCCTTTCCCATTTATAGTCATTTCCATCTGAATTGAGAGCTAAGTTTGAGAGAAAAGGTTTGATGAGAGAATAAATTTTCTTATCAGATGAAGTGCCCCTAATAATACCTTCCAATCTAGTCCAAGAGATGACTCTCCCATCAATAAAGAGGTCTTTAAGATAAAGTAAACCAGCCTCATGCCATTTCTTATAGATTCTAGGGTGTTTGATAGCAAGAACTGGAGAATTTAGCTCAGTCAATAGAGGGTTCCAGAAAATTGGAGCTTCAACATGAAGCTTATCTCTAGAAATGAATTGGAAATTACGAGAGATAGCATTCCAAGCCTTGATGAGATTACTCATAAGAGGAGAGATATTAGAGGCTGGTTTCAATTGATTGAAAGCAGAGTGAGGAAGCAAGTGTTGAATAGAGGGATGCCCATAAGGATGACCTAGAGTGATCCAATATCTGATGAAATAGCAAGCAGGAGAAAGATTTCCATGAATGGCTTTCCAAATAAATTTTCCAGCAAGAGATTGAGCTTGTCTGAAAAGATTCTTGCAGCCTAAACCACCAGAAGATTTTGGCTTGCATATAGAATTCCAGTTAACCAAATGGCTTCCTTTCCAAATGAAGTTTCTAAGAATTTTCTCAAGCTCCAAATAAACACATTTAGGAGCAACTAAGGCTGTGGAAAAGTACACATGAGAGCTAGCAAGAACAGCATTAGCAATAATAGATCTGCCAGCAAGAGAGAGATAATTCCTGTAATTATTCAGCTTCTTTTTAATTCTCTGGAGAATAGGGTCCCAAAGACCTTTGATGCTATGATTCATAGAGAGAGGCATACCCAATAATTTAGTTGCAACAATATAAATAAAGTTTGTTTTAAGAGGCTTGGTACTCGACCAAATACCCACTTGAATAGGAAACATAAGCTCTACTTTAGGGCTCCATGCATGCAAGATTAGTCTAGAACAGAGTATGTGGCATATTGTGTATGAGGAGGCATAGAGGCAAATGGAAATTAAATGGAAACTGAGCAAAAATGGCATAAGTGAAAGGTCAGAACTAAAAAAGAAACGAATATTTATACCAACCATATTTGACTTACAAAACCAAGGTTAGCAACTTAACAATATTCAAGAAAAGTTGAAGTATGTGGTGCCTAGAAGCAAGGCCATTAACCAATATCCAGTATCAAATAATATCCAGACGCGGGCAGACACCTGCAACAAATATAACCACTCCATCTCATAGCAAGACCTTAAAATATATTTATAAGGTTCATTGGTTGTATAAAATCAACTTACATTACAGCTTACGTTATCGAACCTCGAAGAACTGGCTGGTCAGAAGAAACTGGCATTTGATTACAACTCAGAGAGAACACAGAGGAAAGTGAACTCAGGTAGAAACAACAGCAACAGAAAAATATAACTACGAGACACACGAATTTGCGTAGCCCTGTGCGGTGCTCCCTTGCAATCAACCCAAGAGCTCGTCGATCCTGAGCCCTTCTTCTAGGCAGTATGGGAGGTGGAGGATGTCATTCGCCAAGATGTACTCCTCCCCTTAAATTACTATCGGCAATAAAGTTGTAATGCCGATCGGTGGTTCGTTGGCTCTCCTGATGTCGTCGTCATACCTTGCTATCTGCCTCTCCATTCTTGCTGCCTCGCTGCTCTCCCAATCTGGATTGTCTTCCCCTTCCTGCTCATAATCTTGCTCGATCTGCAGTGCCTCTGAATGCAGTGCCATGGCACACATACTCCGAGGATTGAATCTCATGGATCTAGCCCTGATCTATCATTGTGTTGAGTGGTGCCAGGTCCAATGGCTGGATCGAAGACTCGCCCACCCAGTTGACTGCCCTGTAATGCATGAACAAAGAGAAAACCGCATGCTCCGAGACATACCTATGCATGTGAGCCTATTCCACAGCTGACTTTTGACTCTAGAACCCCCGCCTATGACTTGGCTTAACGACTCTAAGGATACGCACTTCCCTCCCCTTGGGGGAAGGCTGACTTCCCAGGGTAAGACTTGCTGGTCATACTGGCATACTATATCAGTATAATAAGGGGTTCTGGTCAGGGTTTCATGAAGGTCAAAGAGAGGGTCAAACGCATGGAAGGCCTCTTCGGCAGGAAAATCATGGATGTGGTTGGCATTGTTGTACCATTGAATGAAGTTCATGGGCACCATTGATAAGAGATAGATGCAGAAAATGGTTTGGAAGGATTGACAAAGGACTGGAAAGTCGCTTAAGAGGATGGGAGCAAGTTTGGTGAAGAGAAAATGGCAAATGAGGCCTCCTTACATAGGCTAAGGCTGCCTCGGTTTCCATGCACAAGACTTCTTGGTCAAATAGACTTATGTTCTAAGGCTATAGATCTCCAAACTAGATAACATGAAGTGCAAATCTAAGCGAAACAAGTCAAGAAATACTACATGGCAGTTTGTTGGGTCAAATGATGGTCAAACATGATGGACTCGGGTCACTTTGCGCGAAAGGGGCCTGCGTTCGTGACGCAGAGGCCTTTGGCGCGGGGTGATCGGAGTGGCTTGATTTCTACCTAAAGTCATCCTTTCTAGGAGCTATAAGACACTAAAATACCTATTTGGATCAATCCTAGACTAGCTAGCAACTTATTTCATGCTAAAAACACATCTACAAGTGCAATAAAGGGTGAGTCGGGTCACTTCGCGCAAAAGAGGCCTACGTTCGTGACGCAGACGCCATTGGCGCGGGGTGACCCGAGTGGCCTCATTTTGATTACTTTTTGACATTTTTAACAAAAATTAACACTAGAGTGGTCAGGTGATGGACCAGAAATGGTCCATTTGCAGTGTTCACTTTAAAATTCATATAAAATCAATGGTACAAAATCTATTCGAACCCTTCCTATGAGTTCATATATGGCAGTCGTGGTTCACTAAAAAAATATCTAAAAATATATACACCTCCATTCTTGTAAGTTATGCTCTAGCAAACTCAGGGGGCTCAAGTACCAAAAGCTTCATATTTACATAAAGTAAAACTGTCTCAACAAAACGATTTTTTCAAATTTTTTGATTACCCTGATATTTTTCTACGCAAGATAGGGAAAATGATACAAAAAACCACATGTCAATTCGAAGCATGTGAAGAAAGATAGGGCCATTCAAACATGACAGGGTCAAAACTATTTTCTGCCTCCTCAGAACCAATTATGTTCCCAGAAGGCAGTTGTAGTTTAAATACAACAACTTTTACAAGGAAATGGATTTTGAGCTAATATTTGATATATAAGCAATTGACAAGTTTCTTCATCCCATAAAAATATTGGTTGGCCTTGAATTTGACGTTTGGACTTTCATTTTTTATCTCAATTTTAGGCAACTTGTAAGAATGATTAATATTTCTCCATATATAGCAAAACTTACTCTATGATGTCCTCCAAAAAATCATAGTATGAAAGTTCAAAATGATATGAAACCAATGCAAACACAAGCTCATTAAAAAAGCAAAAGACATGGTCACAAAAAATCAAGAAAGGTTTCTGTACCTGAGCCCATTATTGATCCATAGGTCCATTTAAAATCAATAACTTCCTTATGTTAATTGATCTGAAGTTGAATTTTGGGATATGAATAGCTTCTGATTTACTTTAGTAATGACAATATTTGTTGATCATAACCTTGAGATTTGGATTAAACTTTATAGCATCAAATTCAAATATGTCTTCTATGTTTATTCTAGATTTATGCCTCGAGATGTGACTTTGAAAAAACACATTCTCAAAATGTCCCATGTCATGAAATCAATGCAACAAAATTCAAAGAAAAATGCTATGTGCAGCTCCACTTGCAGACCATTATTGGTCCACAGGATTGGAAGTTTAAAAATTAATAGAGGCAACATCTTAATCAATTTTGATCTCAACTTTAGAATATAGTTTATGCGTACAGTTCTCTATGGGGTAAAATTAATTGGTTAGACGAGCTTGCATAATTTGAGGGCAATGTTTAAGCACAAACAACTGTGAATTTATGGGGTATTTATTTGCCAATTGAATCTACATGGACTTCCACTTACACCTTTCAAAAATTATGTTGTTAAATGTAAGAAACCACGGTATCATTATGGTGACAAAATGGATACGGCTAGTGAGAGATATATGCTCTATACAATTGGTCTAGTTATGGACCATAAATGGTTCATGCTTAATTATATTCATATCTTTCAAATAGTATATTATTTCAATATGAAAATAGAGAGTTATATTGCAAAGGAAGGCCCGCATTCATGAAAAATATAGTGTACATAAAAGATGACCTACTTGTAACATTATCCTACTAAAACTCTAATGCTTTGTAGCAGCAATTGGTATACCAGTTTTATAGTAGTAAAAAATAACCATGTTTGTTTGTATATTTTTGCAAGAAAGCCACACAACTTATATAAGGGACCTATATATATGTCCCTTGTCATATTTTGAACTATTGGAAAGGCTTATTTGGAGAAATGTAGTGTGTTCTCTACAAAGCTGAGAAAGACGCATCAAAGGTCATATGGTTTAATTTTTTATTCTTATACTTAAACTTCGCGATCTTCACTTTCATTCATCAATAAACATCACTAGCTAGTAAATGATGAGTTTTTAACCTATAATTTTGGAATTAACTCAAATTTTTAACCTCTAATGTGTTAATCCTATGGTTGTACATCATCTTTAAATCTAGTTAATTGCATGGTTAAACCCTAATTACATATCCAAGTTGATAGAGTAATTTTTTATGTAGATATAAGAAGAATGCATCATTCATTACCCTCGTGATACTTACAGGTGGTGATTTTGGAGCATCTTAACATATAATTTTGTCCTAAATTCTGTATAGGAAATTCTCTATTACATTTTGAAGTTGATATAACTTATGAACACTCCAGAAAAATATAAGATTGTACTTCATATAGTTAAGAATCCACGGCCACAAGAATTAACTCAAAACTTGTAATAATAAGAGAGAAATAATTCCTAAACCGCACGCAGTATTTTTGAACACAATAGGGTTTGTCGGCTTCCACGGATGTTAGATGATAGCAACCAAAGCTAAAAACATACAAATCAATGTGTTCTATCATAAATAGACAAATACTTCCAATTTTAGCAAGGTTTAGGCCTCTTTATGCTAGGAAAACCCAAGAAATGCAGTTCTGGACTGTTGCAGAAACTGTCAAAATTCTCTAATATTTAAACAATCACTACAACATATAGGTGAGTTCATTGGCCTTGAAATTCTCGAAGGTCATTAAGAATCAAGTAAAGATTGATATGGTGGCGATATATCACAAAATTGAAACTTCTATTCTCAGATATATTGGTATAAGTGAGAGTGGGTCAACTGCACCAATTCTGGTCCATGGACCAGGAATGGTCCCCGGGACCACTCTAGTGTTAAGTGCTATGCTGCATTTCTAGACAAATTCTAAGCATTCTAACATCTTTTAGTACAAAAATTGGATCAATTATGCTCTAAATCAAGTGACTTGAGTCACTTCGTGCAAAATTCGCGACGCAGAGGCCTTTGGCGCGGGGTGACCAGAGTGGGTTGACTTCGAGCCAAATTTTGATTTTTAAGTCAAAATTTTTCCTAATTTAGCAAATAAAGAACATTCTAAGTACAATGGAAAAGATTTCATAACAAATTAATTAATTAATTAATTAAAAGACACTTTTATACCAATAAGAAATCAACTTACAGAAAAGATACTTTTATAGATTTAAAGTTGAAATATACAAGGATAGCTTATGTATGTATATAAATTTAACTTATGTACAAAATTTTTGAAGCTTCTCAGGGCTTCTCCTTGCAGATCCTACTTGCCAGGTGGAGGTCCTTGGGTATCACTGTTACCCGCTTGGCATGGATTGTGCAGAGATTGCCCTCCTCGAAGAGTTGGACAAGCTCTGACTCCGCTGCCTCCTGCAGAGCTCGGACCGTCAGGGGTGTGATCCTGTAGTTGGTCCGAAAGTCCTGCATTATTTCCCGGAGGAGCTTTCGAATGGCGCCTTCCGGATGAGGAGATTAGTGCACTGTTGAAAGTACCTAATCTCCCTGAACACACGGACATGCTTGGAGTTTGCCCCGTGGTGGACTTTCTTCAGCGGCTCCGGTCGTGGCGGCGACGGCGGCTTTTGGCTGGTTCTTGGGCCTCCCACCTTTAACGTACTTTTGTATGTTCTGCTTGCAATACCAATCATTGTACCTCTTCCATCTGCGGAGATACTATTGGTATGCTTTCTTGCGACGCTGGAATTCACGATCCTGCTTGAGCATGAATTCCTGCTCGCCCACCTTCTGCTTCTTTATTACCTTAGGTGGCTTGGGCCACTTAGGGTAAGGTGGACGAGCGTCGGGGTTTGAGGGTTCCCCGGCATCTTGCTCAGGCTCTTCCTCCTTCTGCCCAGCTTCTTCGCTCTTCTCTTCCTCCTCCTCCTCGTCGGTAGCTTCCCGACGAGGTTCTTGAATATGGATCGTGCCCCTTGGTCGGTCCTGGTCCCTTTTGGACCGCTTTTCTCTCCTCCTTGCTTCCTTCTCCCTCTCCATCTTCTTCCTCTGGGCTCTCTCCTTCGGCCATTTGGCCACTTTCTCCTTGTCTTTCTTCTTCCTGGAGGTGCCAACCTCCTCCTGCCGCAGCTGCTCCTGCTGTTGCTGCTGCTGCTGCTGCTGCTCCTGTTGCTCCTGTTGCTGCTCCTACTCGTCCCCCTGCTGCTGCTCCTCTTCCTCCGACGGCCAGCTGAGAGTGACGGTCTCGTCCGTCCGTTGGGTCTTCTCCAAAGAACTACTCCCCTTCAACGCCTGGTGCTGCCGCCATCGAAGGTGTACGCTTGGGGCTATATTTCCTGGATGTGCATTTAGTGCGTCCCATGTCTTACGGTTAAGAAAACTGATTAGGTTAAGCTGAAGATCAAAGGAGAGAGGTTTAGGGAAAGATAGGGGGAAATGGGTGGCAAAATGGTATTTAAAAGGGAAAGATGCTCTAGGGAATATTCTCCTACGATTAATAGCCCTATTGATTAACCTCCCTTATTAATTACTCCAATATACATACTTATTAATGTATGCTAACACTGTACTATACTTTAAAATTCGAATTTTCCTAATGGTTTGAAGTGCCAATTATGAAGTTGCACCATTTTTCACCCGGGTCTCGGATTGGGATGATTCTTCAATCCGTTTTAGGTGAAATTTGATGCTCGTGCATAATTTCTACTCCAATTCTACTAGAATGTTAATTTGACTTATTCTATCTACCAACTTGACCTAACTTTACAAACCCACTACCTAGGAGAAAAAAATTTCCCCCTATTTTCGAGGTTCAATGGTGGAATTTTCATCCCACCCTATTAGGCCGGTTAGACTACTTAGTTAGGGATATGGTCAGTGCTAATTCTTGGCCAACCAAAAACATGGCTCTAATACCATTGTGACGCTCCCTACAAAATATACGGCGCTCGGCCGTACACTTCGTAGGAAATCCCCCATCCGGTCCTTCGACCGCACGGGCCCTCCATCTATCCCGCACTCCAGGGTATCCCTAGAGCGGGAAGGGGACACGAAGGTGTCTTGCGCGCCCTTCCCCTATGGGCTTCTATAACAACGAAAGCATAAACAACGTCAGAACTAGCAATAACAATACATCGAACTACCTCGAAGGGTAGTGCATCCATACATCCACAGATACAATAGAGATAAACCATGCCATAAAACATGAGAGCTCCTACCCAGGGCTCCGACTCATGGGGAAATAAACTGACGGCTAGGCCTCAAGATAGAGCAGACCGAGTCATAACAATGGTGGGGCTGGCTTGAGACAATGGCTAGGTTGACCATTTCATCCGCCCCACCTGTGTATACTTTGCAGATGGGCTAGATCGGGCTCATGTACGACTCTAGCCTTCCGGATACGCAATCTCATGGCATCACCCATCGAGACTACTCTGGGTTGCATCTTCCCTGTCCATCAAGGCAGAAAGGATTCCATCTCCCCTTCCCAGGGTCTAGAGGTCCCATAGGCGGCTAGAGAATCGTGGCGACACACGATTCTTCCCTGACTTAACCCCCCAAAACAAGAGCCAGGTCGTCACCTGCAAGGTACATCTAATATGACACTTCAATCCACAGATCAAGTGAATAAAGCTCAACCACAGCGAAGAAATGAGATTCAAGACTATATCTCTGCACGCTATTTGTCATCCATGGAAGCAGGATGGAGAATCATGTCATACCACATGACTGAGAAATATCCGTCAGTTAAATGTCTTCCTTTGCACCTCAAAGGACAAAATAGACCACAATTTGGAAAAACTTCCAGATTAGATATTGGAATTTCCACATTGGACATGTATTTCCTATGTCCACTCACCCATGAATTTGATTCCATTACTTACATCGACTACAATGAGCATTACACATTTACTAGTTATAAATCAAACACTATATTACAATCATCCGATCACCTCGAACAGGAATATCCGGGCGCAACACGAAATGTTGTCCATGAACGATCGAGAGAACAACTCATCTGCCGAATACGTCTATTGCTCCCAAAGGTTGGAGAACCATTCTACTTGAGAACCATCCTTCTCCACAAACCCGGGCATTCTTGGGAAGAGCTCAAAATTCACGATGGGCAACAGTACAAAACCTATCGGCAAACTGCTCACGCTATGGGCTTAATTGCACCGGCAACTGAAGCAGTGAAGACCATGGAGGAAGCAATATCATGTCTCCAAACCCCATCACAACTTAGATTTCTATTTGCACTCCTCATACTTGACGGTGGGCCAGCTCTGGAACTATGGAAAACTTTTCAACAACAAATGACAGGCGACTTTCTCGATCAATACCAAGGCGATGAACCTACTGCTACCAATGAGGCCCTCCTAGCTATCGATAACATTTTAGTCCAACATGCGACTAGCACTACAACATTTGGTCTACCCATTTGTCATGTACCATGCAGAGAAATCCAAAATGAACTTGCAAAATTTCCACATGACGAAGAATACCTTGCCAAAAGTTCAATCATGTTTAACAACATGAAACCAAACCAAACATCCGTTTATATCGAGATGCAAAACCTCCTTTACAACAGACCACAACCCAAACCACTCTTTATCTATGGTAAGACGGGTACTAGAAAGACGTACGTACTTAATGCCTTCTCGTTACACATACGAGGACTAAGACAGATAGTACTGCCATGCGCAACAACAGCACTAGCATCATTACTATACCCTGGTGGAAGAACCACACATTCACTCTTTCAAATACCTGTAGTAGAAAACATTATCGATCTCCATTCTCTACTCGACCCCCACTCTTCAAGAGCATTGCTCATTAAGGAAGCAAGAGCTATCATATGGGACAAATTCCTAATGGCAAATAAAGCACTTATAGAGGCAGTCGATGTACTACAAAAAATCACAAGCACAAGTTTACCTCTTCGAGGAAAGCTATTCATTGCAGCAGGAGACTTTAGACAACCTGCACCCATTTTAAAAAAAGCAGGAAAGACGGCAACAATAAACGCGTCCATCATATCCTCACCCCTATGGAACCACTTCGATGTATTGCAACTCAATGAACCAGTGAGGAATGCTGCAGATACAGACCTCATACGTTTGGTCGATGCCATCGGCGAAGGAAACCTGCTTGAAAACATTCTACTAACACTATTCAAAACAACTATCAGCATCCAGGATGCCATTGACTTCCTCTACAATCAAGACATACTGAACAAACATGATCTTTATAAAAAAGACCTTCTTATCTCCAAAAAACATCACCGTCGATGCATTCAATAACTGGATTCTCCAAATGCTCCCAGGATCTCCAAAGACCTACTTTAGTGTCGACAGGCTTATAGAGAATGATCAAGTTATAGAAGACCACCCAATGGTAACAACAGACTTCCTCAATGGTTACAAACACCTAGCACTCCCTCAACATGAACTTCAACTAAAGCCTAACACAATATGCCACTTGACAAAGACACTCGACAGGGACAGAGGGTTGGTCAAGAATGCAAGAGTAATGGTATGTTCAACACATAATAATTTCGTTACTGTCAAATTGCTTATAGATGACCCACAACACGATGGAAACATTCATCTCATCTCCCGAGTCGACTTTTTCACTCAACCAGATGATCGACCCACAGACGGCAGCTCCCATTATGTCCAGCATACTCGACACGTTCAATGGCTACCTAGGACTTACACTTGATAGAATAGTCTTCGATCTATGAACTGAAGTTTTCGCACACGGACAATTGTATGCAGCACTCACATGAGTACGAAGAAAAGAAGACGTCCTGATCCTACTAGATGCAAGCAACCTAATGTAAACCACAACAAATGTCGTCTACGAAGAACTTTTGCCGTAAATCAGGTACGCAAAAAAAAAATAAAAATAAAAACCATTTCCATTCCATTCCACGCAGACGATGTAGATGGAGCATCGATATCCTAATGATCTAGGGCATCGATCCTCCCTCTACACCGTGGGCCCACACCATCAGTCATATCTGGGTTCAACTCCGAGAGGTGCAACAAATTCGTTAAAAAAATAGTAATAATAAGGGTACCTACACACCATGGAGTTAATTTTGTTAAGTTAAGAAAATTAAGTTAACTAGTAAACACACATGATTTTTGTTAGGAAAATTGTTAAGTCTAGGGGGTTAACGTTTAACAAATCGTTAGAGTTAAATTAAGCATTTAACCCCCTTTCACATCCGTCTTTGTTATATTAATCCTGAATATTTCGTTAACAATCAAATCATCGACGAAAAGTTATTCGATGCCGGAGACCCCCTTTTAATTTTGTTAACTGGAGAGAGGCCGTCGTCGAAACGATCAGGGGCTCATCACCGGAGCTCGTTGCCAGGGCTCCAGATTGCGAAGAATCACCAAACTGATATCGCTTCTCTGTAAGTGTTCCTTCCATCATCCTGGAGTTTTTTCTTCAAGAAACTTGTAGGGTACATTCTCTGCCTTTTTTTGCTCTACATACCTGAGCCTCTTTTAACTAATGGAAATCTGGAGGGAAATGTGACTGTGGCAATTGGGACCTGGGATATGGTCTCCATATCCTTGGAGGCACAAACAATTCTTGTTCTGAGCTCTTGAAGATTTACACAGAGGTATGTGAACTTGCAATTTTGCACTTGATTCTTGTTATTTAACTCCGTTTCATAGAAGTAACTAAGAGCTACAGACTGTCCTTGGAAACTAATAACAATAAGCCATAAGTACATATCAACAATATCTGAATTGAAATTACGCTTAAATCTGAATTGAGGGAAATTTGGTATTGTCTGCTCAGCAATAACTGTGACGTTCCACGTATTTATATAGTATACGTATAAATATACTGACACGTCACGCAGTAAGAATACGACACCATGGGGTATGTTAACCTAGGGGGTTGACCTAAAAGGGATTAATTTAGCTATGCTAAATTAATAAGGGTCTAATTAAGGGTTAATTTCCTATAATTAAGGAATCATTATCTAAGTGATTTAATTAAGCTAATTAAGTTAGGATAATTGATTAATTAGGGAAAGGACACCTGGCCAAACTCGATTGGCGAGCAGGAAACTGCTACTTGGGGCCAGCAAATTGGATCCTAATACCAATTAGTCCCCAAATCGATTCCAAGGAGAGGAGCTGCTGGGCGCCCAGATTGATTGAAGATAGAGATGCCACATGACAATGGATCCAGCAGGAATTTGGGTTAGTGGATAGATTAGCTTGACATTTCTAGGGCCAGTGCCTCTGTCAGTCTTATCTGCTTGTCTTTGGTTATGTTTAACCCTTGTTTGATAGTTAGAACTGTTCTCAATTATGGATTATGCTTTGTGGTGTATGGTTGGATATATCTTTGCTAGGATCTTTGTTAGTTCTTCCTGAAAGCAGGGTTTAAGGGGGGTAGAGACATCTGTGACCTATGTTCATTAGTATGCTCCTAGTAGCTCCCCTAGTACCCAGTAAATGCGGCCTGTGCACAAGATCCCACCAAGCTGTGGAATCTATGGCATGATTGAAGCACTAGACAAGGAGCCATGGTGATGAAGTGTGGGGTGGGGTCTCGCATGAGCATAAAAGGCTACGGGGACTCCTTCAGTGAGCTAGGCCTGATAGCTGGCCAGTGAACCCGGCTGGATATGGGTCTGACACTCCCTGGGTACAGTTGTGTGAGCACCCTGTACTTTGAGTAGAATTAGGGGAGTAAGTCGGATAAGGGTGCGGGGATCGCTGGTGCGGCACACATTCTCTAGCTCACCCATGGATTCATTGCGACTCTGGGAAGGGACACTTCCCTGACCTGCCTCGTCGGACCGGGGAGATGTAACCCGGAGTAGTCCCGAAGGGTGATGTCTTGGGATTGCGTCTCCAAAAGGCTACAATGACGCCATAGCTTGATTCAGCTCATCTGCAAAGTGTGCACGGGAGGGGCGGATGGAGTGGACAACCCTAGCCGATGTTCTATGCCAGCCAACGCCATGTCAAGATTCCATCTGATGTTCTCCTGAGACCTAGCCGTCAGTCGAACCTCACTGGAGTCTGAGCCGGGGTAGAACCTTGGGTTTGGGGAGTTTCCTCTAGTACTAAATGTATTTCCTCTGTTATTATCTGTTGGATGGATGTGCCACCCTTCGTGGTGGATATTTATGATATGATTATGTTGTATGCTAAATTGTATTCATGCTTCCGCGACATAGGAGTCCCATCGAAGGCGTGGGCCGAATGGCACCTCCGTGTCCTTCACCCGGGCATCTTTCATAGATGGTCCGAGTTAGACGGAGGGCCCTGCCCATGGCGAGTTGGTTGCCTTGGGAGGGGGAAGTCCCCGTATGTATACGTCCGGAGTGCCGCATATGTTCAGGGAGCGTCACAGTGGTATCAGAGCCGTGATTTTGGTTGTCCGGAATCATAGCACTGACCAAATCTTTAACCCGTTAGATCGGCAGTTGAGTGGGAGTTTAGGTTGCTTGGACTGCCTAACTTCTTAGTGATTTGGTCTTGTGCTAGGTTGTGGTAATAAATTGGGAGTTTTAGGAAGTTATGGCAATTGTGGAGGGAAAAATGTGTGACGGGAGGACCCAAGTTTAGATGGGCCATAACTTTTTGTAGGTAGCTCCGATGAAGGCGAAAATGGCTCCAACGGATTCGGCATACCCGAAATACCCAAAAAGGGTCGTTAACTGGCACCAGAGGAACGAGCAGGGGGGTCGAACCCAACAGCGGTGCTGACAGGGTTGGGACGTCCCAGAATCCGGAGATAATCGCGAATAATCGGGTCAGCGCCGCTCCGTATATTCGTGCGTATATTTACGCGTATAATAATTTCCCGTCGTATTTAAAAAACAAAAAAAAAAGGTTTTTAAGAAGAAATTTTTTGAAATTTAAAAAAAAAAAGTCAAACGGTTTCTATCTTTTCTTGTTCTCTCTCCGGCCGCCTATTCCGTCGTCCGCTATAGCCGCCGGACTTCAGGTTAGCCTTGCGCCTTGGGTTTTCGCCCAGACCGTCCTTACATCTTAGCGCCTTTCCTATTGCCTCCCTAATCGCCAGCGCCTCACCTATGGCCAACACCAAGACCACCGTCGACCCTTCTAGCCTCAGTATACCTGAGATTTACGCCTTAATCGCGCGGTACATGGCCACTGATAGCGACTGGATTGACATTCTTCTGAATGAGTTGGTGCAGCAGTTTGCTAGCGACCTTAGGATTCCTTACCCCATATTTCACTACTCCGAACAATTTCTCATCAAGTTGAATCTTCAACAGTTGCCCTACACCATGGTCGAGCAACCTGACCAGGTTATGGTGTTGATTAAGTTTTATCCCCCTGAGTGTGAGGAACACTCTGAGGAGGAGGCCATCCGTACTGAGTCCGCCTGCATTCGGACATTGGCCCGAGACGATGACAGTCGAGAGGTAGAGAGGGCAGATACCGAAACCCGGGCTCGGGAATACAGGTACTTGGACCATGGGTGGGCCATTATCAATTGCCAAGCCTTTGAGGTTCCCCCATATGAGTGGCATGAAGCCTCACAAACATTTACCTGGGGACTGATCCCAGACATTAGCTTGGATTACCTGACGACAGTCCAGATTGACATGGCCCGGCAGCCCGACCGCTACCATGATGAGCTGATTAGAAGGGTTGCGAACCGAAGGTTTGCCCAGATGGAAGCTGATATGGAACGAGCCCGCGATTACCGTGGAGGAACAGACAAAGGCTCGCCAGAGCCAACCGTAAAGAGAGCAAAGCAGGATAAGGGATCCCAAGATCACCGCCAACGGGGAGCGTGAAAACCAAATAGGGTCTCAATCAAAGCGACAAGCCGCCCATCGAGGCTTAAGGAAAGCCGCGGGCCTATAAGTCCCACAAATCCAAGATAGGGATAAGTCAAGACCGGTTTGGGCAGTATTGGGAAGCACACAAGCTCGACCCGGAGGCAGGAGCGGGTGGATGCCTCACGGCCCCATCCCGTGACTGGAGCTAAGACGGTTCCCTGAAGAAGGGGGCCCCAAGCCCGCGAAGAAACCCCCACCGCTTTCGACCGCACCGTGAGCTTTTACGGAGATCCGGAAATATCAGAAGACCACGGAGCTCTTAATAAGGAAGCTGCCTTTTCAGCGGTTGGTTCGGGAAATCACACAAGAGTTCAAGACCGACCTTCGCTTCCAGACTTTTGCGATTTTAGCACTGCAGGAGGCCGCCGAGGCCTATCTGATAGCTCTTTTTGGTGGCGCCAACCTTTGCGCTCTACACGCCATAATGGCCAAGGATTTAGCCCTTGACTGGAGAATCCGGGGAGAGCATCCATAGTTGCCTAAGGGCATTTGCATTGTAATAGATTTTTGTTATAATAATAGGAAATCCAATTTTGTACTGTGCTTTTACCCTAGATCGGTTGACTCCTTTTTCGTTCATATGTTCTTTAAAAAAAAAAAGATATAAAATAATAACAATGCTGACGTCAACATAACAGCTATAGGAAGACTTCATAAGTTAGGGTTTCATTTTTATTCTCCAGCTTTGTTTACTCTCCTTCCTCTTCCCCTCCAGCGCCAATGGCCGGGGAGCATTGGGACCCCCAAATACCCTTTGATCTCCTCAAGCCTTTTCTACTCCAGCGTGTTGATCTTATCTCGAATATGCAGGGGCACCCTGATTATGCTGGATTTCTACAGTTTTATACAGAGGAGATGCTTCCTCTTTGTACTCCTCTAGGGGAACCTCCACGCCTGTACATTGAATGAGCTGTGGTAAAAGAAATGCTTGGTGGTGGTAAGAGGGGGTACGAATTGTTGCAGGGCAAACTCCGATGGGCTCGGCAGCCTCCGGTCCTCATCCACGAGGGACAAGAGTTCATCCTTATGGACCAGTATGTGGAGGATGAAACTCTACCTGCGGAGAAGGGCAAAGGCCCCGAGTTATCAGATGAGGAAGAGGACGAGCAGATTGCGATGGACGATTTCGTCCGGTGGAGGCAAATAGCAGAGGAGATGCCGCCACGCCGCGAGCGGGGTGGGCGTTTAACTGGGCTGGACGTAGTTCCAGTTATATACCACGAAGGGCAGGAGTTCCTTCTTTTGGATGACATCATGTGGACATACGATGTAGTAGCCGGGTTCAAAGGGAAAGAGAAAGCACAAGTTCTCTATGAACTGGCCGAATATTGTATGGATGACTTCATTGATTTCTCATCCGTGGACCTCCCTCCTGAGGTACAACAGGTACTCCAATTCCACCAGCAAACTATTGAGCCGGCTGAGACACTCCTCCGGCTTAGAGATTTAGTGCTTCCAGACCCTCCATACCAACCTCCTCCAGAAGCTTTTATGGCTGTGGGACCCTCAGTCCCAAATATCCTCATGCTCGAGCTCCCCTCTCAGTCAGAGGAGGAAGGCGAGGACCTTTATGACAATCTTGCCCACTGTAGGGAGGAGGAGGAGGAACGTATGAAGGAAGAGGTTCCTAGGAACCTAGAGAAGGAGGTGGACACTACAATTACGGGCCATGGGAAAGCGTCTGGAAGCCCCCTCACCCGCTTCTTCCTATTGGCTTTTAGGCAGGGGCAGATTTTCTTTGTGTCACGTGATTTAGCTCCAGAAGCAGAAGCCTCATGGTGGAGTCTCCGTGCCTTGTCTACTCTTGCTGGGCACAAGAAGTTATCATACCACACGCTTACTTACGTGTTGGTACGGCGGGATCTCGCCCTGGTTGCCTTAGGACAGGACATAGCACCCTGGATGGGTATGAAGCTCCTTGCGGCGGCCCCATTAGCAGTCGCCTACCCTCCGGAAGTTGCTTCTCTCGCGGCCGCTACAGTTGATCCAGGCGTTGCTTTATTACGTCATCGGCCGCCACCACCACCTCCTCAGCCTATGGAGGAAGATGAGGAACCTAGTTCTTAGATATCTTTTTACAATTATAAATCCTTGTATTGCGTATAAATGTAATCTTTGATTGGCATTTTCCAATAAGCCATCATATAATCTATATATGTGCTATTTTCGTATGTTTTATTATTGTATCGTTGAGTACAATTAAATTGCCTTTTCCCTACGATACTTGTCTTTCTCTTTTAGAGTTTGAAGTACAAGAAATCGTTCACTATGGTATATTCATTCTTGCCGTCTTACAGACGATGAGGTGGAAGAGAACGAAGACGGAATACCCGAAGAACTGCGAGGGGAGGATCAGCTACCTCCAGAGCAAGACTATGGTCAAGAGTATGGAGAGTGTTAGGATGGGGATGACGATTATGAGGCAGAGGAACCCGTGGAAGAAGGAGAGCCCTACGATCCAATTAAGGGCTTTGAAATTGTCAATATCCTCCGTGACCGCGCCTTCGAGCATCTAGAACAGACTCTCCGTCGTACCTGGAACTACTGGGATATGACGAAGCACGAGGCTTTTGCCGATGCAAATGATCATCTATGGCAGATCTTCTACGCACTGAGAGACCTCTTCAATTTGCTCATCATTAGTCCTACGTTAGATTACCAGTATGTTATCGTCTCGGCATGGGCTCGCTACAAAGTCGTCAGGACAGTACGGGAGAATATTCGTTACTCCATCCTGTACCCTTTCGCGCAGCCCTAGGCCTGATCTTCACAGCCTTTTCATGGCTAAGTGTGTGTTGGTTAAAATTGTCCAGTGTATAATCATTAGTTTTGTATTGTACAGTCTCAAGCTTTGTTAAGATACCCCTTCAATGTAACTGTCACTTTGGCTTCATAATAAAGCTACTTTCCTTAATTCTCTTTCATTGTCCTTATTGTTGTTTCGTGGTACTGTTCAAAATGATCTTCCTTGTGACGCTTTGTATAACATCACTTCCGCTTATACCTTCTTATGGTCAATATAGACGGTGTACATAATGCCTCTTGGCACACCCCCTCGGATGCTGGCAGATTGACACCCGAGCAAGAACTCTTGTTGATAAAGAGACAGTTGGTAGAGCTGCAGACCTATGTGTTGAACACAAACCCTCCGCAGTTCGCACCTGAACATGGACCGGAGTCACCGCCACCACCACCAAGTCCACCGACCGAGCAACCACCCGCACCGGCACTAGCACCCGTGCCCGTACAAAAGAGACACCATACCAAGCGACGAAGAAGCTCTTTCAGCAAGAGTGCCACGTCTTCACAGACCAACACCTCGGAATCTTCGGAGTCATCCATTTCCTCAGGTCACCTTGCCAAGAAGGATAAGGAATACCGCAAGACCGTGGATACATCCATTACAAGCATATGGAAGAACAGGAAGTTAGCCCAGTTTGATGGGAAATCCCGGGGAGGTCTTAATGCGGAATCTTGGCTAGACGAGATGAAAGAGTTTGGAAAATCATATGGTATGACCGAGAAGGATACAGGGAAGGTTGCTACCACCAACCTCACAGGTGCAGCTAGGATTTGGTGGAAAGGTTATGCTAGAGCTAAACATCTAGATAGGAGCAGATGCAAGTTTAGGAAATTTGCAAAGGCTTTTAAGTCGCATTATGTGCCTCTTGCGCACAAGTGCCAACAGATACAGACTTTTTACAGGTTGGAGCAGAAGGGTATGTCAGTTCAAGCCTATACGGATGAATTCATGCGCTTGAGGCTGTATGTGCCATGTATGAACGAGAAGAGGGCAGTAGAGGGTTATATTGAAGGGTTGGCCCCATCAATCAAGCGAATGGTTAAGGCCATAGACCCAAAATCTGTCGCAGAGGCCGAGGCCAAGGCACTGAGCCTTGAGGAGGACATACCAAAGAACCAGTACCAGCGTCCCGCCTCCTATTCGCAGCCTCGCCCTTATACACCGTATAAGCCTCGTTCTCCAAGTCCTGGGCCCCCTCAGCAAAATTCAAATGGGCGACAGGATAAGAAAGTCACCTTCAACGTGCCCGACAAGCCCAATAATATGGGTAATTCCATTCGGGACCTCTTACGGTCTATTCCCAAGGAGGCTCAAGCACAGCTCCGCAGGGATAAAGCATGTTTTAGGTGTATGCGGCCTGGGCACATGATGCAGAACTGCCCTTATGTCACACAAACTGTTCAGTTGGCCATGGCGGATCTAGACTGGGAGGCCCTCGAGTCGTCACCACCTGTTGACGAGGAGGCTCCCGAGTACATCCACGGTGCGTCTCATATCCTTGCAGCTATTGAAACCGGCAATACTGAAAGTCAGCCTGCCGTTATTTCTACTATAGGTCAGGTAGACAGTAAGCCCTTCATAATTCTTATGGATACGGGTAGTACCCATAACTTTGCTTCTCCTAGAATGGCCCGGGTGTTGCAACTTGAGACTTTGAGATCCCGACCGAAACCTGTAACCTTAGCCAGTGGTAAGATCGGACATACAAATGGCCGTCGCATTAACCTCAAAATGCAGCTGCCAAGAGCACCAGTTGCATTGGGTGCCGAGTTAATGGATATTGGCAAATATGATCTGATTGTTGGCATGGAATTCTTGGCATCTGCAAAAGCCAATATAGACTGCGAAAAACGAGAAGTGACCTTCAACGCAGCTAATGGAGCCCGAGTAACTATAAAAGGTGATCCGTTAAATCCCATTATGCAGTCCATGTCTATCAGGCAGTTAGATAAGGCTATACGCAAGGATGCGATATTTTGCGTCATCAGACTTGCATCTATTGAGTCGGATGCTAAGCAGAAGCAGGCAGTAGATGCATTGCCAGAGAACATTGCCAAGCTTCCCAGGGAATTTAAGGATCTTTTCCCAGATGAGATCTAGAAACTTCCTCCTTTCAGAGGGGTGGAATGTGAGATAGCTTTGGAACCGGGTACTAAGCCTACCAGTAAGGCGCCATACCGCATGAGTCCCCTTGAGTTGGCAGAGCTTAAGAAGCAACTCCAGGAGCTATTGAACCTAGGTTTCATTCGACCTAGTGTTTCACCTTTTGGTGCTCCTATTCTCTTTGTTAAGAAGAAGGATGGTTCCATGAGGATGTGCATTGACTATCGGCAGCTCAACAAGCATACGATCAAGAATCGCTATGCTTTACCTAGAGCAGATGATCTTATGGACCAATTGCAAGGGGCCAGATACTTCTCAAAAATTGACTTACGCTCCGGGTATCACCAGATACGAATAAAAGAGGAGGATATCCATAAATCTGCTTTTTGTACTAGATACGGGCATTATGAATTCACAGTTATGCCTTTTGGGTTAACTAATGCCCCCGCTACTTTTATGCGGCTGATGAATGATATCTTCCGAGAATACTTGGATGATTTTGTTGTTATTTTCTTTGACGACATTCTCATCTACAGTAAAACCCTTGAGGAGCATGAGAAGCACCTTAGGAAGGCCTTGCAAAAATTGAGGCGTCACCAGCTCTTTGCAAAATTCTCTAAGTGTAAGTTTGCCACGCCCAAGGTGGATTATTTGGGCCATGTGATTTCGGCCGAGGGAATTGCTACAGATCTAGCAAAGATTGAGGCAGTAAATGATTGGCCTATTTCCAAGTAATGTTTCAGAGGTGAGGAGTTTTTTGGGCTTGGCAAGATATTACAGGAAGTTTGTCAAAGATTTTGCCAAGGTTGCAGGACCTCTTACAGACCTCACAAAACATGACAAAGTGAGGGATTGGGTAGAACACTGGAAGACAAAGATCCAGGCAAGTTTTCAGAAACTTAAGGATGCCTTGACTTCATCACCAGTCCTCACATTGCCCAGACCCAGAGAAAGCTAAGTTAGTAGCAACAGATGCCAGTAAGATTGCTACCGGGGGAGTCCTAATGCAGGAAGGGAGGGTTATTGCCTATGATTCTAAGAAGATGAATGAGACCGAACAGCGATACCCTACCCATGATCAGGAACTGTTAGCAGTTGTCCGCGCTTTACGGATATGGAGACACTACCTTCTTGGTAAGAGATTCCAGCTTGATACGGATCATTAGAGTCTCTGTTATCTTTCTACCCAGCCGAATCTCAATCTCCGTCAGAAAAGATGGATGGAATTTTTGGAGGAGTATGATTTTGAGATTATGTATAAGCCTGGGAAGCACAATGTGGTTGCGGATGCGTTGTCACGCCATCCCTTGGTAACCCGAACCCATTGCAACGTGATTTCCACGCTCACCAGTGAGTTCAGAAAACAGATAGAGCACACCTTAGCCACGGATCCAGAATTCTGTGAAGTGTGGAACAGCATAGCCAAGGAAACACGAACAGATAAGGAGCGTGAAGCCTTCCGCTCATATAAGAAGGAGGGCGATTTGCTATATTACAAAGATAAGTTGTGTGTACCCGGGACTTCAGGAGTCCGTAAGCTTATTCTCCATGATACACACAACAGCCCTATAGCTGGATATGCAGGTTTCATGAAAACCTACTTTAAGATTCGCTCCAGCTACTATTGGCTGGGTATGAAGAAGGACATTGCCAGATACATTAAGCAATGTCAAGTGTGTCAGCAAACCAAGGCCGAGCAATTAAGGATTCCAGGAGAGTTGCAACCTCTGGATGTGCCCAACGCCAAGTGGGAAGTGATAACCATGGATTTCATTGTGGGACTTCCATGTACCCTCCGCGGATATGACGCCTTAATGGTCGTGGTCGACAAATTGTCAAAAATGGCTCATTTCTTGCCATGTCGTACCACAGACACATCCTTGGATACAGCTTTGCTGTTTGCAAAGGAATTCAGATTACACGGGATGCCACGAGTGATAGTATCCGACAGGGATCCCAAATTTGTAAGTGCATTATGGAAAGATTTCTTTGCTACCATCCAGACCAAGCTTGCTATGAGGACAACATATCATCCTCAGACGGATGGACAGACAGAGCGTATCAATCGCATTATAGAAGATATGCTAAGAAGTTATGTGTGGAGTAAGCAATCTCAATGGGCTGACTATATTTATTTAGTTGAGTTTGCCTATAACAGCATGAAACATGAGTCTTTTAGGATGTCTACCTTCATGATAAATTATGGTTATCAATGCCTTACTCCAGACACATGGCATAACCCTGTTTCTAAGGTGGAGGTTTCTCAACAACTCCTCTTGGAAATGCAAGCTTCAGTTGAGGAAGTTCGTGGGTATTTATTGGCTGCGCGTAGTCGTCAGAAAAGTGTCGCTGATAAGCACAGGACCCAACGAGTTTTCCAGGTAGGCGATTCAGTTTGGCTTAAGATTAAGGTTAAACAAGCCAAGCTCAAAATTGGTAACTACAAGAAATTGGCACCCAGATGGGCTGGGCCATTTAAGATCACTGAATGTGTTGGAGATCAGGCATATCGGTTGGATTTGCCACCCCGCTTGAAGATCCACAAGGTCTTTCACGTGAGCCTTCTGAAGCAACACACTCCTGATCCAGAGGAGATATTGGATATACCCATCCTCCTTGAAATGACAGAAGAGCATCTATAGATAGTGCCTGAAGCTCTTCTTGATCGAGCCTATAAGCAGACCAGAAGGACTCAAATGCTACAGTATTTGGTCAAGTGGAAACACTTGCCAGCTGAGGATGCTATCTGGGTAATGAAGATTGACCTTGATAAACATTATCCAGACTTTATGCGGGAATCTCAAGGCCGCACCATCAACGATGTCATCAACCCCACACCCGGCGGTAAGCTTGGAAGGCTTGATTCGGCATGGGTCATGCAGTGAGCTGAGGGGGTAGATGCATCGTAAATAGAAGTAGTTACCGATGATGAGATCACCTTGTGTTCTCTAGGACGTGGTGTATTGTCAATGTCGGCATGACCGCAGATTGCTTGGAAAGCATATAGTTGATAGGCCCCGTTCATCTCGGCTATAATGGGAACTTGGCCATTCCTTATGCCGCAATGAATTGCGAACCATAGGCATGATGGGTTCCCTAGTAGATAGGTTTTTCTCTTATTTTTTATATAGGGGGTGGTCCCTTCAACCACAACATACTTAATTAATGTGTATATATACTGACGTATTGACATGTGCAGGCCAGTGAGCGGTACGTGGCCTGCCCATGCATAAAGGGTTGCTGATGGCCCAAGTTTTCCAGTTTTCATCTTGTCTACATGAGTCGATCTTCGTAGTGTGCTGTTTACTCTTGGACCTTGGTCCTTTAAACTTCTTTTTCTCTTGACAATGCTAAATGCACCTTGGTGCTTAAACACTTATGTGGTTTTTAAATTCTATGTCTATTACCTTCGGGAATAAGACATTACTTCACTTTTTCTACGTATAACTTATTAAGATGTGTATCATTTGTTTTAACTAACCCCAATGCTGAGGGCAGCATTATTTCTAAGGGGGGGAGAATGTGACGTTCCACGTATTTATATAGTATACGTATAAATATACTGACACGTCACGCAGTAAGAATACGCCACCATGGGGTATGTTAACCTAGGGGATTGACCTAACAGGGATTAATTTAGCTATGCTAAATTAATAAGGGTCTAATTAAGGGTTAATTTCCTATAATTAAGGAATCATTATCTAAGTGATTTAATTAAGCTAATTAAGTTAGGATAATTGATTAATTAGGGAAAGGACACCTGGCCAAACTCGATTGGCCAGCAGGAAACTGCTACTTGGGGCCAGCAAATTGGATCCTAACCCCAATTAGTCCCCAAATCGATTCCAAGGAGAGGAGCTGCTGGGCGCCCAGATTGATTGAAGATGGAGATGCCACATGACAATGGATCCAGCAGGAATTCGGGTTAGTGGATAGATTAGCTTGACATTTCTAGGGCCAGTGCCTCTGTCAGTCTTATCTGCTTGTCTTTGGTTATGTTTAACCCTTGTTTGATAGTTAGAACTGTTCTCGATTATGGATTATGCTTTGTGATGTATGGTTGGATATATCTTTGCTAGGATCTTTGTTAGTTCTTTCTGAAAGCAGGGTTTAAGGGGGGTAGAGACCTCTGTGACCTATGTTCGTTAGTATGCTCCTAGTAGCTCCCCTAGTACCTAGTAAATGTGGCCTCTGCACAAGATCCCACCGAGCTGTGGAATCTATGGCATGATTGAAGCACTAGACAAGGAGCCGTGGTGATGAAGTGTGGGGTGGGGTCTTGCCTGAGCATAAAAGGCTACGGGGACTCCTTCAGTGAGCTAGGCCTGATAGCTGGCCAGTGAACCCGGCCGGGTATGGGTCTGACACTCCCTGGGTACAGTTGTGTGAGCACCCTGTACTTTGAGTAGAATTAGGGGAGTAAGTCGGGTACGAGTGCGGGGATCGCTGGTGCGGCACGCATTCTCTAGCTCACCCATGGATTCATTGCGACTCTGGGAAGGGACACTTCCCTGACCTGCCTCGTCGGACCGGGGAGATGTAACCCGGAGTAGTCCCGAAGGGTGATGCCTTGGGATTGCGTCTCCGGAAGGCTACAATGACGCCATAGCTTGATTCAGCTCATCTGCAAAGTGTGCACGACGGGAGGGGCGGATGGAGTGGACAACCCTAGCCGATGTTCTATGCCAGCCAACGCCATGTCAAGCTTCCGTCTGCTGTTCTCCTGAGACCTAGCCGTCAGTCGAACCTCACTGGAGTCTGAGCCGGGGTAGAACCTTGGGTTTGGGGAGTTTCCTCTAGTACTAAATGTATTTGCTCTGTTATTATCTGTTGGATGGATGTGCCACCCTTCGTGGTGGATATTTATGATATGATTATGTTGTATGCTAAATTGTATTCACGCTTCCGCGACATAGGAGTCCCATCGAAGGCGTGGGCCGAATGACACCTCCGTGTCCTTCACCCGGGCATCTTTCATAGATGGTCCGAGTTAGACGGAGGGCCCTGCCCATGGCGAGTTGGTTGCCTTGGGAGGGGGAAGTCCCCATATGTATACGTCCGGAGTGCCGTATATGTTCAGGGAGCGTCACAATAACAGTCTTTGTCTGATTATTTTCCTTGACTGACTATTTAGCAATAATAGTCATTGCTAGATTATTTTCTGACTGACTGTTCAACAATAACATTCATTGTCTTTCTGTGTTCAAGGGTTTATCAACACATGCAATAACTTTAGATCTTGGCCTAAAGCATAAGCCAATTTGGCTGCTACAAACTCATTTGATTCCCCATATGTCTGCTACAAACTCGTTTGATTCTAACAGGCAATGAAGAATATGATAATACAAACAAGAGATGGGTTTGGAAATGATTATCTTGAAAATGGGCAGCATTTGAAAAGCTTGCGGTATTGTTGGAGCAATAGAAAGAGGTAGGCATATTCATGAGCAGATCACAGCACATGGACTTCATTTTGATGTTTTTGTTGGAAGCACACTTGTGGATATGTATGTCAATTGCGGTAGTCTGGAAGAGGCATGTGAAGTTTTTGATAAGATGCCAAACCAAGATGTAGTGCTATGGAATGCAATGATTGCTGGATATGCTCAACATGGCCAAGGGCTTCTGGCTGTTGAATGTTTTAGGACCATGCAGCAAAAGAGGACAAAACCTGATAAGACAACATTTACTGTGCTTCTTAACGCATGCAGTCGTGCAGGCCTGGTTGATGAAACAATGCTATGATATAATGCCAGATGTACTTCATTATAATTGCATGGTTGATCTCCTTGTCCGTGCAAAGTGCTTTGAGGAAGTAGAAACCCTGCTTCAGTGTACCACAATTCAAATTTTATTGGCTGGATGGCCCTTCTTAGTGCCTGTAAGATGCATAATAATGTTGAGTTGGGAAAGCGATCTTTTGAGCAAATTATTCGTTTGGATTCCTCATATAGTCATATCTTGGAAGTCCTAACGTGACATTTAGAAGGGAACCAAATAAACTTATATTGGCTTATTTCATTTTGCGGATGCAGAAATCTAACTTGAACATTGTCAATGTACTCCAACTTGGCTTCTGAGCTTCCATTTCCACAAGCACGGAGATGGTAGTTCGCAATGTACCGGTCTTACAGCAAGTTATGCATGCATGATAGAACACCTACCTGGCATATTAGTTTTCAGGTGCGGCAAAATGTTTTGGATGCATTGTGCGTCATTGGTCAAGATCAAAGTAGCAGTCAATCTATACCAGTTCGATGGATATTAAGTTGTGGCTCCTTCACTAGACATCCAGAAAATCAAGTAAGCAATCACAGCCATTCCTATTAAAGATTGTTAGGTAACGTGGTGTATGTCTCGTGCAGATTAGAAATGAAATCACATTATGGAATAAAGTTATTGATCCAAAAGCTGCAAGTAACCATTTGTCTGTTAGCAGGAGGATATTCTGTTATTTGCTTGTAGTTTTGTTAGCAGTTACGTGGAGTTCTCTTAATGGAAGGTTTGGGTCCACCATTAAGACATCCATTAGATCTTTGCTTTTACCATAACATGCTGCAAAATGAAAGGAAGTTCCTCCAACTGTGTCATAACAAAGTTTTTTTATCTGCATGATTATCAAGAAGGAATTTGACGGCATCTAATTTTCCTTTATAAGCAGCATGATGCAAAAGCTTATAACCTTAAATACTGGGATAATCTAGCGGATTTTGTTACGTCTTCTTGCTTGAATACATATTCTTGATTATTTATAGCCCTGTTGGACTCTTGTACATGTTCTTCTTGTAACTGTTAGTAAATTCTTGGAGCCAAACTACCATTAACAGATTGTTCAGATTATGAAATGACCATTAACAATTGACTTTTTATTTTGCAATGTGAAATGCTTATTAACAGATTTTGTTATGTTAAAAACTAACATAATAACTCAAGTGCGAAAATGTTATTAACAAATTCTGTTATGTTAGTAGATAACATAACAAATCCCATGTGCGAAATGCTTTTTAACAGAATTTGTAATGTTAGTAATTGACATAACAGGTGGTGTGAAAGCTCGACAAAAATAACCTTAATTTATCATAACAAACAATTGGTTAACTTATAGTTTAATTTAACCCCATGGTCTGAAGGTACCCTAATTCAACTACCGAAGCTAAGAAGGCGCTGGCTCCGCCAGTGCTAAATTCTTGTAAACAAATAACATTGTAAGGTTGATAATTATATACAAGAAATTTATCGCGGCGGGCAAGGCCGCCGCGAACATTTCTCTTGCCCAACTCGCGGCAAAGTAGATTTTTGTATCAAGTCAAAAAGGATCTCAGCTATGGGCTTGCAAAATTGAATTAAATGTGTCTAAGCTGGAGAACTATAATCTTCAAATTATTTCCCAAAAAAACTCAAAAGCCATGCTTTTGGCCGCCACAACCATTTGTTTTGTTCTATCCCGCTTGCAAACGAAAAATGACTACATAAGATATTTTAGATATTACCAGCCTTGGATATAATAATTGGACTTCAACTAGATCAATAGGGAAAACATGCAGGAGTTGAACCTATATTCTTGCCATATGTTTCAGTGCCCATGGGATAAAAAATTGTTGCTTTTAATTATGGGGGCATTAACATAACATCTAACAATGTTTGCATGCCACAGAGCAAGGGGGCCTTAACATAACATCTAACAATGTATTGAGTTAGGAAACAATGTATTGAGTTAGGCATTCGATTGTTTATGTGAAATTGCAATGACTAATGAAATCCATGTTGCATCACTATGCCTTTAGCAAATGTTGAGTGGAGAAGATGATCTGAACAACAAAACACTATGGAGAGAGGAGGAGACGCAGCAAGCAACGGAGGAGCAAGAAACTTTTGTCTATATCTAATGGTCTTGTCATACCCCACAAAGGCATCCCTTAAAAATAACATAAGATCTTTAAAGAGATTTCCAGGATCCTTCATTCCTATCCTCTGCTTCGACATTTTTTCCCTGCCACAGTGTGATGATAAAATTCAATAGTGCTTAGAATTCGAAACAGGGACTTACTTCCGTTTTGCAACTATTTGGGATAGAGGGATGAACAAAATTGGGGTATATATGTGGGCAAAACCCTATTGAGAGCAAGATGACAAACCCTAGAGAGAGAAGGCAAGGAGAGAAGGCAGGAGGGTAGGAGGAAGGAAGGAAGGAAGAAATTTTTAACGTCCACGAAACCCAATCGGGTTATGGGACCCAATACAAAAGAGAGGGCAAAAGCCCAGACTGAAACTCGGGGACCAAGCCCCGTGACCAAACCAAAAAGGCCGAAGCCAAAATCAAACGTGGGGTCTAGCCCCAGTACACAGAACTCGGGGAACGATGCCCCGTAGCAAATCACAATACTAAAATAAAACACAATAGAAGGGCATAAGCCCAAGGAAATCTCGGAGTCAAATCAACTAGACAGCCACTGCCCATGGATCAAGTGGCCAGTGATCCCGAATGATAGCCTGGCCGCCTCTATACACAGCCCACTTCCAGTGCAGACGAGCCTCGCGGACTCGACACAATTCATCCTTCCGTCGGCAGAGCTGTGCTGGGGTAAGATCTTCCTGGACGGAGAAGGAGGTCCCTTGCAAGTGATTGCCATGACAAAGCATCCCTGAAACTGACCAGTAAATGACGGGGGCGGTCAGGCGGTGCTGCTCCAACTCGACGAGCCGAGAGAATGCCATCTGCCTTTATGTGCATCCCCTCTGCAAAGAACTCATCTGCCCCAGGAGTGTCGCTTGCTTCCTCCAAATCCACAATACGTAGGTTCAGGGCTAACGGGTGCGCTGTGGCCTGGTCAGGCTTCGAAAGCGGGACCTGTGTAGTGGGCAAACAATCCGCGGATGATGGCCTTGTGGGCATAGGTGTGGTATCATTGGGTTGGGACGTAGCATCCACATGCTCAGACGCTAACCCTGTGGAGGATACGGGTGTAGCACTGCGGTGCTACGATGAATCAGCTCCTGCCGACTGTAGCAGCATCTCTAAAAGCTGGACCCAGCTTCCCAAGGGCAACTGAGCCGATGTTCCTGTGAGTGTGACTATCGATTGGATCGTGCGGATCCCGACCAACAAATCAATGGATCCGAGCATCAATCCTAGTCAAGGCTGCAACCGAAGATGCATCTGGAGCGGATTGCGTGTCTGAGGGTGTGTCTGGGTGTGCCAGTATAGGGCGCTGAGGCCCAAATGATGGGGCTGCTTGAAGATATGGCGCAATTGCGGGGTCATATGGCCTATTCAAGACTGGCTCAGGCAGCTTAACGAGGTTCTTTTCTTTACGGGTCTCCCTGGCCATGCGCTTGATCTGATGACCCATTCAGAGCAACAAGTGGATGGGCTAGAAATTAGCAGCTGGCCGGAAATCAGTAGCTGGCCTAAGGTATAGAGAATTGCAAGCTAGTGTGGAAGGAGTATGCTGCCGGTGGGCCAATACTGGCAAAGAGGTAGGATCGGCGCTGACTAGCCTGAGGTATAGAGAATTGCAAGCTGGTGTGGAAGGAGGGTGCTGCCGATGGGCTAATACTGGCAAAGAGATAGGATCGGTGCTGACTGTTCCGTTGATGCCAAGCCAAACTAGGTGAAGAGATGTGCTGCCATACCAGAGAAAGCTGCAAAAACTGACCTGAAGCAACAACCGACGTGATGCCAAAACCGACCTGATGCAAATCCCGGTGGATTGGGACCGAAGGTAGAGAGCAAGCAAACTGGTGGATGCGGTTGTGCCCGAACTGGCGGGATTCTGCCGAGCTGGGCCCCTAGCTTGCCGAAGGCCTCGCCACCGACTGGAGCTTGGCCGAAATCTGGATCTGCGCTTCCCTTCTCCTGCTGCTTCTGAGGTTGGCGCCGAGGCGCCTAGATGCTGAGGCGATGGGGAGAGAAGCGAAGTAGGGAATGAACACCATGTGTCCAGTCATGCTTTGGACAATCATTCAAGTGTTCTAATTTTTTTTGGTAGGTAGAGACATTTATATTTGCACCAACCATGACACTTGAAATGAGACGTGAGGTGGCACCCCCAAACAATATTTTATTGAAGGACGCAGAGCATGAGCATGTGCATCATTATCATAAGATTTTTGTTCTTGAAAATGGCCGAAATAGATCGAGAATTGCAAACGTTTGCAATTAAAAGTTTTAGGTCAACTCAAACATTAGCATTCATTCTATATTAATAGAAGTTCTCTATGCAAGTAGCCACCTATGTGCATTAAACAAAAAAGTTATGCCAACAGCATATTGAAGTTTGGTTATGACACCTGCTCAAATAAGGCCTCATGTTATGGTATTGCTTGACACAATTAGATCCTGAATTGCAACCGGTAGGTCTCCTCAAACATCAACATTTATTATTTATTAATAGTAGTTCTATACATGGCAGTATCCATAGTGCACTAAAGAAAAAGTGAGAATGGGCTTTGCTAAACCTTACGCCCTTTTGTTTGTCTGGTCCAATTTAAAAATTGCTGATCTATTGGTGAAGCCAAGAATAAAAGACAAAAGACTTAAAGAACACTCAAGGGGTGCTCATAGAAGGCCTCATGTCATAGTCTTGCCATTTCCTGCAGATTGCCACATAAATCCTCTAATGCTTTTGTGCAAATTCCCACAGCAAAGGGACTTTGTTTAGTGCATTTGTGCAGCTAAACAAAAATTGAGAATGGAACAACAGAGTGAAATTTTGGCTATGGCATCTGCTCAAAGAAGGCCTCACGTTATCGTCTTGCTATTTCCTGCAGATGGCCACATAAATCCGCTAATGCAGTTGTCCAAAATCCTCACAAAAATGGGATTTTCCATTACTTTTGTCAACACTCAAGGCAACCATGAAAGACTGTTGGACACTGCCAAGCAATCAGGAATATCCATGGACCAAGATCCCAGTTTTAAGCTTGTTGGGCTTGCCGGATTTTCTCATGAAGAAACCAAAAAGCTTGTCGGAATGAAAGGTGTTGAGCTAATGATGGCCAGTGTGGAGAGTCTGAGAAAACCCTTCGAAAACCTTGTGGAGCAAGAACCAAGGAAAAATCCTTGCTATGTGGCATGTATAATTTCCGACTTCTTTGTGTATTGGTCTTCTCAGGTTGCAGACAGATTTGGCTTAGACATGGCGACGTGACCAAGTGAAGAGAACTATTTGTTAGATAGGTTTCACACAAGTCTGCAACTAAACCTATCAGACAAATATCTATCTCAGCGATAATGATGATGCTGAGGGATTTCAATCTGAACTTCGCACCATATTCTGGCCAATACGTTGCAAAGAGTATTCCGCATTGAACCCATCTCCTATGGGCTGTGGAACTGTTGTTGCATGTGTGCCTAGTGGCCTCAAGATGGTATCCATGGACTTAGAAAAGTCGGCCTTCTCACCAAAACTGGCCCCTGCACTAATCTGCACTAATCTCCTGCATATTCCTGATACCATTACATGCATTTCTGTAGCCAAAACACGGCGCACAAGTAGATAATCCTTCAAAAATGCTTGCACCAGGAACGTTATTGTGGAGGATACTTCAAACGATATAGAAGGAGCAATGTATTGGCAAGGACTGCTGCACAATGAAGCTATTTTCTCAGAAGCGTATACGCAATTGATCATGGAGGTAGTTTTGCAATTGTTGGAGCAGCTGCTATGAATAAACGAGAACCACAAGATCCAGAACCGATGCTCAGATTTTTGAAAGCTTGGGAAAAGCTTCTGGAAAGAATCAAAGCCCTAAGGGGGCTTCCAGCTTCTATACCCATGATCACCAAATAAGTTAGTATGGAGTAGGGACAAAAGTAAGAGGCATGGTTCCATTTCTGGAAGCCCCGGCAAAAGGTGCCTGGTGCCTATGCCGGAGCAGGGGTTGGTGCCATTGCATTTCGATGACAGCTGCTGAATCGAGCCAATATAACCTAAAAATCACATCTAAAAATCCGGATGCTTCCAGACTTCAAAACTTCGATGGAAATATAGGCTAAAAGAATGGAGCAGGGAACTTCAATGCGATAAATGATGAATAAACAGAAAAAACATTACCCGATCTTCAATTCTTGTTCCCGAGTAGGTGCCATTCTAATTTTTACTATAGTCTTTGCGGCCCAGCTTGTTGCATAAATGGAGTTTAGCCAGAAAGGAAGAAAAGCGAATAGATATGGATTGCAGAGCAAGAAAGGGAAAGAGGAAACCTAGCAGGGCCGGAATTGAGCAGGGCGGCTATTAATGGCTTTGCTTTTTTTTTTTTAAGTCTTTTTTTAAAATGAAAACTTACACGTGTCTCTCCTACGTTTTTTCCTGGCGAAAAAAATGTTTAGATAAATACCTAGAACTATGTGAAGCTAACAAATAAGACTTTGCCAAAGTCTTTTGGCATGCATGTAATTTTCATAACTTTTTTCTTATTTAATTAAAAGTGCTTTTAACTAATTATGTTATTTTGACAATTTTCATATTACGAAATATCCTTCCGAAAGGTAGCACGAGAGACGGCGATGCTTGTTTCCACGCCTCTGGCAAGCAGCGTCATTAGCCGTAACAATTGCAACATTGTGAAAGGGAGTCGAATTCAATGTGGCATTGCTGATGGCGAGTTCTCGAAGCAGCTATTTGAGGAATATCTGCTCGACCTTCAAGCTCGTATCTGCCAGCAGGTAAATTCTAGCGTAATGCGACTTTTATTTCAACATCTTGGATGTGCTGATTGCATTGTCTTTCAATAGATGACTGTTGTGGATGGATGTGGGAAGCACTTCTTATATGACAAATGGCAAAGAGGAAATGATGCTTCCCTCGGGTGAGTTTGATAGCTTTTCTCTCCACCCAATTCAAATATGCAGCTGACCTTGAATCTTATTTACCAGTTACGGCATCACTAGGGTAATAGAAGATGGCGGACTTTTGGAAAGAGGCGCTGTGAATATCTCCATCATACAAGGCCACTTGACTCAGAAACGGGCAGAGGTATAAGTACCCTTATGTTTGTACTGTCTGAGGAGTGCATGTCTGTCATACTTAGCTTTACATTATAGCATCACAACCCATTTCTTGAAAATCGAGTGAGTCTAAATCATTTCTTACTGCTCATTTTACAAAGCTTTAGCATGTACAGGGAAGTGAAGATTAAACTCTCTATAAGGTACCAATCCCTTTAAGATATAGGCGTAAAACATAATGAAGTAAGCTATCAAAGGTGGCAGAAGTTTAGATAACTTGTCCAACAAAAACAGTTACTACTTATTTCGTTTGTTACTATTTATTTTGTCCTAACTGATTATTTACTTGCTGTATATAAGTATGGAAATTATATGGTGCATTCAGTTTCTAGCCTTACATGTAGGGTTGTATGACAGGCAATGTCTGCCCGAGGTCGAGGGACAAAACCTGGTACACCTTACTTTGCTGGTGCACTATCCATTGTTTTTCATCCAAGAAATCCATATGTACCGACCTTTCGATCTGATATACGCTATTTTCAGGTATCAAATATATGCCTTCAAATCTTGCTACCTTACCCTGAGCTTACTGTTGACTACTTAGATCCTTATGGCACAGGTTGAAGATCAACGTGGATGGTTTGGGGGTGGTGCAGACCTTACACCTTACTGTAAACTTCTATTTGAACATTTTACTTTGACAAGTGCATATATGCTATGATGGAAATAATCAACTTTTCTTCCTTCTCCTAGAATGATAAGGATAACCCGCTTTGTGCATCGGAAAACTTGTTTTCTCCTCCTTGGACACCAGACATAATCCGTCTCCTTGTACTCATTGTCAGTTTGAGATCTCATAACAGTAGTATCCATTGAATTGATCCTCTATTGGTGCCTTAACCTTTTTAAAAGTTGGGATTACATTTGAAGAGCAAATATACTTCAAAAACATCAACAAACAAAGGTACCTAATACTTTGGTTCTTCAAGAAAGCTCACTAACATACCATTCTTCAAGAAAGCTCACTAACATACCTTGAGCAATCATTAAGGTCATATCCTCCAAGAGGGCTCACCATCATGTAACAGAGATTAGAGACAAATGGGTAAAGCTTTATGCTTAGCATATGAACGCTTACTAACATAGCAGTATGTATATGTGGTGATATATAGATAAATAATGAATCCAGTCAAGATTTATATGCTTGAAACTACACATATAACTGATCCTTGACAATCAGGACTTCCTCACTATCTGCAGTACTGCAAAATTTATGGAGGCCTTGCTCAAGTCCTTGTTTTGGTATTATTTCAGTAGAGAAATCAACAGGAGAACTATATATATGAGAGCCTGCTGAGAAGTACAAAAATAGCCGTACTCTCCAACTCTCCATCTGAGGAACTGAGATAAAACTTGCACTAATACCTGTGATAGGGATTTTTATTCCCTAATTTGACCATTCGAGCTTAATGACTCAGCAGACGAATCAGTGGCCCAGGCATCTGTATTGTCAGCAACAGATATGTCCCTATTACAAAAATACCACTTAACGACTCTCCACCCTGGTTAAGCCTTGTCATCAACTTGCATGCTTGCAGGGAATTTAGAGCATGTATAATTGCTCAAACAAGCCCTAAACCAAGGCTGAGGAGAGGGCTCTGAAAACAATATTTCATCCTTCAACGCAAAGCCTAGAAGTTGAAGCATTTGGCACAGCTGGGATTTTTGCCCCCTGTTAATATGAATCTCAAAAATTGAGTGTGGTGTTAGGAAGCTAAATGTGAGCAAACAAGTGCTTACCATGCATTTCAAAATATATCAGCTATAAGAAGATAGCAATTCTCTCTGCAATTGCCCAAATTGATACCCAAATCAGAGTGGCCGAAAATAATTACTTTATTATTTAGTCTTGGAGGTTGAATTAAGTATGAAGCAGCTAGAAATGAGCAGATTTATTTTCGTCATTATTTAGTCTCGGAGTTTGAATTTAGCATGAAGCATCTAAAATTGAGCAGATCCTGTAAACCTTCAATTGTCAATTTTTTGGGGATGTGAAATAGGTTAAGCTGTTTCACTATTGCAATTACGGAGATTATCAATGTCCATACAAGTGCTGCATCTGACAAAACAGTGCGTAGAGCAAGTTAATTTTTGAATCAATTATTACTTCTGCACTGAATATCTAGTCTGATTGATTATGTCTTGTTCTTGTAGACAGATCTCTTTAAAGAAGACACAAAGAGCTTTCACATGTACTACAAGGAGATTTGTGACAAATATGATGAAGCACTTTATGACTTTTGCAAAGCTGCGTGTGATTCTTATTTCTATCTTCCTAATAGGCAAGAGCACAGGGGAACAGGAGGCATATTTTTTGATGACATGGAAGATGTCAATAAGTTTGTAAGACTAAATACCAGAAACGAAGAGCTATGCACGGAAGAAAATAGAAGAAACTTGACATTTCAGTTTGTAAAGGAAGTTGCAGAAGGGTTTCTATCTAGTTTCGTGCCAATAGCTCAGAGGCGACGTGAGATGGCATATGGAGACAAGGAAAGAGATTGGCAGCTACTGCGACGTGGGCGGTATATTGAATTTAACTTGATTTATGATCGGGGGGTGAAGTTTGGCCTTGAAGGTGGAAGGATTGAGTCCATAATGATGTCTGGTATGTACATAGTTCTATTGGTTTTGTTGACTTTTCATTTTTCATATCTGAACCAAGGTTGTGAAATGGCAGCGCCCCCATTAGTCGCATGGAAGTACAACATGTTTCCAGAAGAAGGCTCGGCAGAAGCAGAACTACTTAATGTGCTCAAGGATCCATGTGATTGGATACATAGCTAGTTTTTACATCAAATCTAAATGCATAATCGTTTGAATTAGTTTGTGCTTTACTAACAAGTCAAAACATTTGAAAAACTTGTGGCCTTAAATTTATAGTTTTAGCAAGTAATCAATTTTTGGGCTGCCCAAAGGGCAAACCCTTGGGAGGTGGGTCGATTGTTTGGATGGCCGAGATCGGTTTGGAATGCTGTTTGGATGGCCGAGGTTGTTTTGGGCTTGTTTGTCGTCCGTTGTTTGTTAGGGTGCAATCCGATCATGTGGGAACTCTATTCCTTGGCTTTCACAGAAATGGCCGGAGCATCAGGATCCTGGCCCATTTGCTCATCGTTTTCGAATCAGATCCCATCTTTCTAGGAACATTTGTGGAAGAAGGAGACAGTCGTTTCTTGCCTCTCAATTACTTTCGGCATCAATCAGGGGTGGGTGAAGGACTACGTAATGCACGGGAGCAGAGGCATTACGCCCGGTAGGGCTTCGAGGCGGCGCCGCCAGCCGAGGCGGCCGACGAGCGGCGGAGCCGCGATGGCGGCGCCGCCGAGAAGCCCTACCAGGGCGTGATTACGAACAATTAGATGCTAGAGATGCGTGCAGGTGCTACGATTCTGGTGGTTGCAGATCCTGGATGGACAAAAAATAGCTGCATCATCATATTTCCGGCCTTTATTTCCACTGTTTTAGATGGTCTGTGCTTTAGATCAGTGGTTTTAGATGGTCTCTGCTTTAGATCAGTGATCTGCTTAAGATGGTCGGAGGAGATGCTTGAACTCTGTGGCTAACTCTGTGGCGGCGGAAAATAATTTCTTTGGCGGAGCAAACGATTTCTGTGGCGGCGGACAGATATAGAAGCGGCGGAAGAATTGCGTCATATAATTTTAAGCTAAAAATACAGTAATCTTGGCCTGGTGTGTATTACGGATGGGTATTTGGGATTTCAATCTATTATGCCAGCCTTATATAAGTTCGGTTGCATATGCTAAAGGTGAATGTTCTTCCATGTTGCCAAAATCTGATCCGTATCCTGTTTTGACATTGTCTTACTAGTAATGCATGAAAAGTTCGGTAGTAATGCTGTAGAAATATCAAAAAGATTTTTTGAAGAGTATCAAGATGGATGCTATAAAGTACTCCAATCCACATTCTTATTTAACAATTTCAAAATTTTTGACATGGGATACTTCTTCCTTATCGGATCGCTTTTGTGAAATGATGTAGTTAGAATCTAGAGGGCTTTGTTTCTGTTACACTTTGTTTACTGAGCTTTGGCTTCATTTGTAGTTTAAAGAGCAATACAATGAGAAGAAGATTATAGCTGAACTTCAACCAAGGGACGGATCAACAAGCTGGGTTGTAGAGGATGCTCTGAAGACGCAGGCTGCACTTTTTGACCTATTGCAGGCGTGTTTTCTATGGGTTTTCACTTTAATCCTTATCAATGAACATTCCTTAGAGAGATCCATGTTCATGAATGATGCCAGGAAGTTGTCTTGATCATAGATGAGGAAAACGCAAGAAAATTCTATCCACCTCCTTGTGTAAGGAGATGGATGAATGTAGATAAAATGCTTTTTGCCGTATCAACATGGATTACTGGAGGGAGTTGGTATTTACATAGGTTGACTATCTCATGTCATAGTAATGAGGTTTTTGTTGAAGCTATATTACAATTATTTCTTGGGAAATTTATCAAAATAACCTTAATTGTTGACTTGATTCTCAAACAACCCTTCGCAGTTCTTAAGCGCCTTTAGTTCTTAAGCATTTTCCCAGATAGCCCCTTATACTTTAAAAATCACCAAAAAACACGTTTTCACAATAGATGATCATTCTTTACACAGGAAAGGGTTTCTTACAGAGATTCTACTAAAAGAAGGTGTTGGCTATTGAGGCACGTATCTTTTTCGGAGACAATAATTATTACTGACAAGGTAGTCAAATAGAAGTGGCCTTAAAAGTTCCACAACCATTCACCCCTCTCCCATGCCCTATCAGAAAGATAAGACCCTAGGCTTGAAGATCACAACACTCACAGCAAAGCCTATAGTACTGCACCAATATGTTTAGGGTATCAACTAGACTGGGGGCCTTAAAGAGAATTCACTAGATGCCCCAATCTAAACATGGCCTCAGGTATCTCCTCCCCAAGGCAATGAACAACAAGGGAACTCTTGACACAGTCAATCACGGCCCTTTAAGACACCGCCGATTCCTTCGGGATCACCCGATCCTTAAATGGCATTCAAGTACCACCTGATCATAGCCAAGATTTCTTATACTTTTTGAGATCCACGACACTAGCAGCGTTCAGCCACATGCAAGTCTTGGATTAGGTCTGGATTGTTAGCATGATTACCATACTCGCGTTCTTCCTATGGTGTTTCCAACCCAAGGGCTTCCATGGCTTGACTGCATGATATATATTTAGCCGTATTTTTCACATTAACATCAACATAAGGACCTGCACAATGGGTCTCCTACTAGACCTTAACCTCAACCTATTCATAGCCTCCAATATCTTCTCTCTTGACATTATTGAGCCTTTGGCAACCAAATATGGAGGTCACTCTTGGCTGCCCGTTGGAATCCCTGGATAACTTAGTGTTAAGCTCAAATGGGGCATCAATCCTTTTCTTTCTTTTCCTCTCCTCTGATCCTTGCTTATGCCCTTCTTTTGTCTTTGTGTTTAACCTCTCAGCTCTAGTTCCCCAGCTCAGCACGTATAGCCCCTTTTTGCCCTTAGCTTTTTGTAAAGAGCAGCACTACTAATGTGCACCAAACCGTTCATGTCAAGTTCCATGCTCTCCCTCCTTGAGCTTTGCGCTGTGTGGCTGAATTGGAGGTGCGACATAGTTCTAGTAGCTCTAAGTCATGTTTATAGTATCACAACATTGGAAAGATGCATACTATGGGATTCACTGTGCTCATAATTACATGGTTCCATAATGGCATAAAAGCCTCCACATTAGGATCTATATATGATGTTTCACCCTCCACATTAAGAGATTCACCTGATTTACAAGATGATCTATGATGTACTAAATGTTATTAACATTTATATCATCATCTGCAAGGCTATGGCCTAGGTTAGAGACCTCATACCTCATGTTTTGGACACCCATTGTCACATGTCAGGCAACATAATCTTCTTCTTTCTTTTCCATCATTAAACCACACCCAAGCTCGTATATGTAAACAACTGGCACAAGAACTTCTTAAGTAAAAAAAGATGGCAGTGCATCAGAACCTTGCAATAACCCAATAGAAACACATAAGCAGGTATACAAGGGGTTTCCTCTCCTCTGGCCCTTGCTAATGCCCTTCTTTTGTCTACCTTCCTTGAGACCTTCTCAATATTCCTCGTCTTTAACCTCTCAGGCTTTACCTTCTCGCCTCAGCCCGTATGGCCCTTTTTTATCCTTAGCTTTTTACAAAGAGCAGCACTACTAATGTGCACCAAACCATTCATGTCAGGTTCCATCCTTGAGCTTTGCCCTTGCGTGGCTGAATTGGAGGTGTAGCACAGTTCTAGTAGCTCCAAGTCATGTTTATAGTATCATGACATTGGGAAGATGCATATTATGGGATTCACTGTGCTCATTCCATGGTTCCATAATGGTATAAAAGCCCCCACATTAGGACCTATATATGATGTTTCACCCTACACATTAGGAGATTCACATGCTCCACAAGATGATCTATGATGTACTAAATGTTATTAACTTATCATATGCAAGGTTGTGGCCCAGGTTAAAGACCTCATACCTCATCTTTTTGACACCCATTGTCACATATCAAACAAGATAATCTTCTTCTTCTTTCTCATCATTAAAACACACTCGAGGTCTTATATGTAAGCAACTGGCACACGGACACTTCCTAAATGAAAAAGATGGCAGTGCGCAGGTCCTTGCAATAACCCAATAGAAATACATAAGCAGGCATACAAGGGAATAAAGTACTTACTGATAGCCATTCACCTCTCTCCCAAGCCCTGTCAGAAATGTAAGACCCTAGGCTTGAAGCTCACAACGCTCATAGTAGAGCCCATAGTACTGCCCCAATAGGTCTAGGGTACCATCTAGCCTGGGAAACCCTCAAGAGAATTCACTAGATGGCCCAATATAAACATGCGTTCAGGTATCTCCTCCCAAAGATACAACGAACAACAAAGGAACTTATGGCACTGTCGATCACGGCCCTTCAGGACATCCTTTGGGATCACCCAATCCTTAAATGACATTCAAGTACCACTTGATCATACCCAAGATTTCTCATACTTGCTGAGACCTACCATACTAGCAGTCTTCAACACATGCTTTCGTCAAAGTTCCCTGTGATCCCCTCCTCTGGGATCACACCTCATGCATTAATGTGTGATCCCTTTCTCTGGGATCCTGCGTCCGAGATCACACCACATATTATCCCTTTCTCTGAGATCCCTGTTGACTGGGTTTTTGGCACCCGGTCAACATGAAAAGATTTGGGAAACAAAACCATTGGGGGGTGTGAAGAAATTGTGATATTGTAAAAGAGCTCAATATAAAAGCTCTTAAAAAATATTGTTAATGGTTGAAGAAGGGTGCATGTTCTATGGCCAGGATAAAGAGGCAAAAAAATGGAAGGCTATGATGAAGAGGCACAAATGGAGTGGCAAGATTAAGTGGTGCATATTGAAGGGTGGAGATGAAGAGGCAAGAATTATATAACTGTTTTGAGGAGCACGAGCTCCTCCTCTCTCCCTGCTCCACGATTTTGTGGAGGGTGGCAGCCTCCACATGATCTGGTGTAGAAGCCTCCCATGGTTCAGAGACATGGGAGGATGATTTCCATTGTATTTCCATGCCAGTTCTTGATTATAAAAGAAGATTTTTGGGCCCATATTATTTTCTTATTCTTATTCCAATTCTGGTCAAGTATTTTGTTTTAATCTAGCAGCACCGGATGATCTTGATTTCTGCCTTTGAGGTCGAATGATGGGGGTGTGGGAAAACCCGCCATCATTATGGAGGTTCTACCGAGATCATGTTCTTCCCCGGGATCTGTTTTGGTGCTGCAGATTTATTTGGGACAGGAGATATATGCAACAATCTAATATTCAAAAGGATCTGCAGGGCTATGAAGCTAAAGCTAGCCTTATTTGCATCACTGGTCTCATATTGTTCTGTTCATTTCGGGCATCAGTTCTGTTACACTCAGTTGTTTGTTCTTGTGCATATTTGGCTTGTCACTTGTTGGCGTATTTTATAAATCCAGGAGTACTCAAATACTGCATATCTTGTTATCTATCTCTCACAGCTGAAATATCTGGATATGGATATGTTTCTGCAGATTTGTATGAGCGAATGGATGGTGAAGGCTGGGGCCGAAATCTCTTGACTGCATTCCTTCTTTGTGGCCAGTTGTTTCTTGTTTTCTGCTTCAACAACAGCGTTGCTATTGGTTCTGGTTCACAGCTGCATTGCCATTTGGGTGCAATAATATGGGCCCGTCACTTTATTCTCACAGTCCTCGGTGGAAACAAGAAGACAGAAATTTATGCTCCTTAACTAAGTATTCTGAGCAAAAATCCATACAACATATGATGTACCTTCTCTGAATCCTCGCTTCTGCTCTACTTTTCCTTATCGATGTTTCTATCCAGAGATCAACAATGTTGTAGGCCTATCAAAACTCAGAATCGGCTGTGCTCAGAACCTATTTTTCCAATCTCCACAAACCTGGCCAAATGCCTGCCGGATCCTGCGCTACTTGGATATTTTCTGCCGATTCTGCCTATACATATGCTAAAATCTATGAAAAGCCGGCGCTAATCTCTCGACCTTCATAGCTGCTGCCGAAATCTCTGCTGTGTTGCCCTATTATTCGTGTCCTGCCCTATTTATTCTATCCGCCATTCTGCTTCTGCCATTACCGTCCACCATATCTGCCATTCTGTCCGCCTCTCCTTATTTTCTAATTTTTTATTTTCATGTCTCCTTTCTCGACCATTGCTTTGCTTAGCCCATTAAATCATGATACACAAATTTTTGTTTGGGCGTCCCTCTCCTAAAATTTGACCCCCTTCTCCTTACCTTGCCAAAAAGAATATATTTTCTTGACATTTGTCTCTACATTCATTTGAGCCTTTACCCAAAGCCCGAAATTACCATTGATTTTTTATTATCTTGGCATACAAATTACATGGTGTGAAGTTCACGAAAAAAAGCTTTAAATATATTTTCGAATCATTTTGAAAGGTTTGGAGGGATCCCTTAAAACCCCCATCTTTAAAAAAGGTTTGGAGGGATCCATTAAAACCCCCATCTTCAGAAAGGTTTGGAGGGATCCGTTAAAACCCCCATCTTTGAATTATTTAAGAAAGGTTTGGAGGGATCCGTTAAAACCCCCGGTTAGATCTTTTTTGTGCCAAAAAAGACTAACTTATTGTATTAAACATATAAAAATCTTTGAAGTAAGAGCGCCGAGGGGACCGCTCATTTTTGTTTATGAGATGTTGACCGGGTTTTGGCACCCTTGTCAACATGAAAAGATTTGGGAAACAAAACCATTGGGGGGGTTGTGAAGAAATTGTGATATTGTAAAAGAGCTCAATATAAAAGCTCTTAAAAAATATTGTTAATGGTTGAAGAAGGGTGCATGTTCTATGGCCAGGATAAAGAGGCAAAAAAATGGAAGGCTATGATGAAGAGGCACAAATGGAGTGGCAAGATTAAGTGGTGCATATTGAAGGGTGGAGATGAAGAGGCAAGAATTATATAACTGTTTTGAGGAGCACGAGCTCCTCCTCTCTCCCTGCTCCACGATTTTGTGGAGGGTGGCAGCCTCCACATGATCTGGTGTAGAAGCCTCCCATGGTTCAGAGACATGGGAGGATGATTTCCATTGTATTTCCATGCCAGTTCTTGATTATAAAAGAAGATTTTTGGGCCCATATTATTTTCTTATTCTTATTCCAATTCTGGTCAAGTATTTTGTTTTAATCTAGCAGCACCGGATGATCTTGATTTCTGCCTTTGAGATCGAATGATGGGGGTGTGGGAAAACCCGCCATCAATCCCACATCTTTTTAAAAAACGGCATATATCCATGGATGCCGTGTGATCGCGTCATCAGACGCCCGTACTTTATTATTATTTCAATGGTCTGGTGTAGGGTTATTTCGAAGGGTCAAATTAAGGTCCAAAAAGTTTTGGCAAATTTAAGATAATATAAGACAATTTGAAATAAGTTTCAAGTTCACAACCATATAAAAATCAAAATGCACCTCCATCAAGTGTCATTTCCATTATTATTCAACTTATATAATGCCTCCATCTTGACTTGCTTCCAACTCTTCCTTGGTTCCTTAGCCTTGTTTTTCCCAAGCTTTATCAAGGGCTTCAGCCTTGCCAAGCTAGTGCCACAATTCTCCTCGATGGACAGCCGAGGTAGACAAGCTATGTTTGTGTTAGTGCCATTATCATCATCCATCTTCTTAGACTTAGTGTCGAGTTGCCTCATGAGAGAATCACTTGCAACTAGGAGGTTAGGGTGCTTGGCAGCCCTACATACCACTCTATTAATGGTTGCTTCCAAGGATGCTCTAGTCTTCTCCAAATTGATCTTAGTGCTTGTGAACACAGGAGTCTCCTCTCCTAGACTTACAACCTCAACCTCCTATTCAAATTCACAATTCTCCTGCATAATCACCACCTCCTCGTGTGGCCTCAGGTGGTCTATTCCACTATCAATTGTTCCATATTGGGAACCTAGTACCTGTAAAATATCCTGATCCCGATATTTGCTTAGTAATTGCATAACCTTCACTTGATGCTTACATAGATTGCATTTAGCACCCCAATGACAATCACAGCATGCCCAATTCTTGTGTGCCCCATTAACGAAATATGGGCCTTGCCCAAGAGTGTGCTCACTTTGCACTTCAGCCTCATCTTCCTCAAAGTTGGTGAATGTAACTTGGTCATCGCTAATGTTTCAAGCTCCTCGTATGGCACACTCTATAATTTCTTCTTGGGAGGTGTTCACTACAAACCCATGTTCTTTCAATGACCTGTTCACAATAGAAAAGCGTATGGATTATAAAAGAGACATGTTTCAATGGGAAAGCAATATTTATTGTGAAGAAATATTACCTAATGTATGCCATATGTGTCTCCACATTGTTTGTGAGAATGTAGAGCAGCCAATCAATTCTTCTGCCTCTAAGTGCACACTTAGAAATGTCTAGGTGCATCTTAAGGGCACCAGCCATGCCTCTATGGCAGCATTGGTCTCCTGGTTAGAATGTGGGTACATTTGTAGCCAAAACCCACTGACAAATATTCTTAGTCCACTCCTTACTCATATAGGAGGCTAACTTTGGATACTGAGGGTACTTCTTTACCAACTCCTCTAGTTTCTCGACGACCTCTTTTCTGACCTCTTCCGTATACTCCTCTCCATACACATTATCTCCTCTTATATCCTTTGTATTGTACATAATGTACCCTAATTCTTTGAACATCTCATTCCTGACCATCTTGTTCCTTACATTCTTATGAAACCACTTAATCCATGCTCTTCTCATGTGCCAAATGCAAGTTTGGACAAGCACATCTGGAAAAACCTATATCAAGATACAAGTTTAGAGCACAAGCACGTAGAAGAAAGATGGAAGGAAGAGTGACTTACATTCTTCACGGTCTTTATTTTCGCATGGGCATCATCGGTAATGAAACAAGAAGGATGCCAAGAAGAATCATCCTTATACAAGCTGTCCTTTAGAGCCTGCATCCACATTGTTATAGGTCTGATTTTTTGAGAATTGGTCAACACATAAGCCAATGGCAAACCATTGCAATGGTCATCAAATGCAATCAATGTGAAAAGATAGACCCTGGATACAAAGATCGAGTTAGATCTATAATTATCCCAAGAACTAACTATTATAAAGGGAATATCTCTTGTCATTGATTTTGAAAGTGGAGTTCATGCATATTGCTCTATTTTTGCCAAATCTCAACATAATCTCTCTTTGAATTGGAGTCATAACTCTCAATTGAAACAAGTCCCCTTGTTGATAGAGGAACACGGATTCTTGATGTTGTTGCACCCATATGTTGATGCTGGTAGAAAGGTCTTCATGTAACTTCCACGTGTTTCGGACCACATGCTTCTCAATATTGTAAACATCTCTAATTTTGAGAGTATCGTCCCTATTTATACTCTCCATTATATGCACATCAAGTTTCACTCTCCATCTCTCCTCCTCATATTCATGACACTACGTGGTGTATGCCGATGCACAAGCTTCTCCCGAACACATTCTTTTATTTCTTGGGAGATCCAAGGTGCCAACTTGAGCTTGATTCCTTTTTCGGGGTCTATTAACTTACCATGACAAGGAAGACCTTGGAGATTCTTATGATCAAATCCATAATAACTAACATGTGAGCAATCTGGAAGAAGGTAAAGCTGCCTAACCGTGAAGTGACACTGACAGCCCCTATGTACTCCCTCTCAACCCGTCTCCTTGCGTCTGTCGGGTGGAGTGGTCCATCTTCAACCACATGAATGTTCGATGTCTTGTTTTGAGGTCCATATATTCACCAATACCTGAATTATGCATTGCAAGTTAGTGTGTAAAGCATCTGTCATCTGCACTAATGCTAGAGAAAAATAAGCAGCAATGCTTAATCCAAGCTATTGAAATTATAGAATATTGATTTCTACCATAAACATTGCTACCTGCTCAATGAAGGGGTTTTATTGAATTGAGAGAACTTACAAACATACCTCTTCAATGTCAAATAAGAGTCCTTTCTTGGTCTTGTTCATACATTTTCGTGATTAGAACTCCTCAAGTAAAAACTGCAAGGTGCCTCACAATTTTGTTGCTCTCCAAGAACGAAATCCTCAACCTGATTAGTAGGGATGTAGCATGTCCATACTAGCATATGTCCACCTCCTTGAAGAGTGGGAATTTGATGCTCTTCAGGGAACCAATGGACATTGCTATAATCATATAAGCCTTCTGGTGGGGATTCGAGCTGTACTTCAGCTCGGAGCTGCCAAAAGGTAGTTCAGATTCGTTAATCAAATAGAAAAAGTGCATGCATTGCTTACCTGCTCTATCTTATTCTCTAAATCGTCCATGGCGCAGCCTGACGCAGCCTCCTCATTACTGTTTCGACATGCAACAGGAGAATGGAAGAAATCTGTCTGGGGATTCCGGAGGATGGTCTCATGGATTACACACGTCGAAATTCTATTGGTTGGACTGTGCATGGTACTGCATATTCAAACGGGATCGTCCAATTTGTCCATGCTCTTTCTTGAACCATCGCTTCAGTTAGATTATTCCCCCTTTCGAAATCACCAATGTACGATCTGGACAATGGTCCCAACAACAATGTGATCCCGGAGGTCGGGATCACTATGGCTGATAACGGTTGGGGGATTCCGGAGGCCGGGATAACCATGGCTGATAACAGATGCGTGATCCCAAAGGGCGGGATCACGTAGGAACACTGTGGCCGATGGCGTGACGTGTCGGCCAGGTCAGCCATGGACTCGGGATCCTGGAGGGCGGGATCACGCAGGAACACCGTGGCTGATCGTGTGGCATGTCGGCCAGGTCACCATAGAGGGAGGATCCCGAAGGGCAAATCACGCGATCTCATTGATAGTGATCCCAGAGACGTGGATTACGCGGGCGGATAACGGGTCGGGATCCCGGAGACGGGGATCAGAACCGTGCCGGTGACTAGGATCCTGGAGACGGGGATCACCACCCTCAACGGTGATAACGGACTCGTCGTCATGCGGGATCTCGGAGGTGGGGATCAGAACCATTCTGTGGAGGTGATCCCAGAGGCGGGGATCATCATGGTCGATATCGGGAGAGGATACACTACAAAATTAAAGCCCTGTTACGACGTCTATTATATAATAGCCAGGCCCCAGGGATCCAGTTGACTGGTGTCAGTACCCGGAACGGGGGTCCGCAAACGGATCCCTTTGAGAATGGCTCGTGATTCCGGAGGACGGGATTTCCAGCCCGAGACCATGGTAAAGATATCTTCACCCATAGGAGGGGAAGGTTAGAAGCTTTCCATCGACACATGGGAAGCATAGGGTGTGGCTGTGGAAAAAAGTGCGAGGGTCTAGCATTTGAGCTTTGCCTGATAGCAGGTTCTTATATGTCTTGGTAGTGTAATCTAACCACCGTTGTAGGGGCAGCATGGTACAGGGGTGCAGATGGCCACGTAAAGGGCAACTTTACCCCCTTGGCCTTGGACAACAAGTGGATATTCCTGGCAACCTTTAGGTTGGGCAAAATCACAGTATTATATAGCCTACCTCTAGAGGCATCGTAATTGGTGATAGTCATTCTAACATGGTTAACATTTTTTGCCATTGCCACCTGGCATCTAATGTGGGGACACATGTCCAACGATGGAGGATTCAAATTTTGACATAAGTCACATGATATTTGTATGCTTGAAATCAACTTTCTAGTAGCATCTCCACTAGCATCAGATCATGAGATAGAGCGGATCGTCTTAAACACAAATACCTCTAGGGCCAGACAATTGTTGGGCTAAAGGGGCTTTAGGGGCAATCAAGTTGAAGACCAATTGGTCATTTTGACATTTGTTGTTAAAACAAGTTTGAATGATCTCTATCTCGATACACACATATCAAACAATGGAGGATTTGAAGTTGACAAAAGCCATATAATATCTTTATACAGTTAAAGGTTGAAAGCACAGGTAACATCCCGGTTGGGATAGGATCGAATACCAGATTGGATGGTATTGAAAACGATTATAGGCATTGAATGCAAAGTCAAGTGTGATAAAAACAAACAAACAAATAAATGTTAAAAGGAGGAGGGACATACATACAAGGCATGTGCAAAGGAGGTTAGGTCGGAAAATAAATGTGCCAGCGTGTGCCACGTGGAAATGCAAAAGGTCGGTTAGGTCGGAAAATAAATGTCCACCGAGTGAACTTACAGGGGCCACGTGGCATGCCATTTAGGACGCCATAAATGTCGCAACTAACAGCGAAGCTAACGCCGTTGACCCCGACTAAGTCACGCCAACCTGGCAACCCATAATATGCCACCTGTACATGGAGCCCCGCTTTATATGCACACGATCCGCCATAGCCAAATCCGGCCAAATAGCTTGGATCTTGACCGGCTATGGCGAAGCATCAGCACCAACAAGAACAGTCCTTGCTTTCTACCGAAATCGTTTCTCAGGGTGTGAAAGATTCGGGGCCTAATGCCGGATTTCAGACTTTCTCTGTCCGTGTGCGTCGCCGTCTGCCGGATTTCCTCCAATCTGTCAATCTCAAGTATGTGAAGCTCGGTTACCACCATCTCATCTCCCATGCCGTTTATCTCTTCATTATTCCGGCTTTGCTTCTCGCTGCCAGTGCAGAAGTCGGAAGTCTTAGCAGCGCCGATATTTCCCAGCTTTGGTCTAATTTGAGATTTAATCTTGTAAGCATTCTTGCTTGTTCCGGCGCCCTTGTGTTTATTGCAACTTTGTATTTTATGTCCCGGCCTCGTCCTGTTTATCTGGTGGATTTTGCCTGTTTTAAGCCGGATGATAGGTACAGAGTTACTCGCCAGATCTTTATGAGCCATTCTAAGCTTTCTGGCAAGTTTAATGAAACTAGTTTGGAGTTTCAAAAGAAAGTGCTGGAGAGGTCTGGATTAGGCGAGGAAACTTATTTTCCTCCGGCGGTTTTAGCTCTTCCTCCTAATCCAAGCATGAAGGAAGCCAGAGCAGAAGCAGAAATGGTTATGTTTGGAGCTCTGGATGAACTCTTTGACAAAACAGGTGTGAAGCCTAAAGATATAGGTATTCTTGTTGTGAACTGCAGTTTGTTTAATCCAACTCCGTCCCTTTCTGCCATGATAATCAACCACTACAAAATGAGGGGAAATATCAGGAGCTTTAATCTTGGAGGAATGGGATGCTCTGCAGGGCTCATTGCGCTAGATTTAGCAAAGGATATGCTCCAAGCGCATGGAAATTCATATGCAATAGTTGTAAGCACAGAGAATATTACTCTGAATTGGTATGCAGGGAATGACAGATCAATGCTTTTGTCGAATTGCCTGTTCAGAATGGGAGGAGCAGCTGTGCTTTTGTCTAACAAATCCAGAGACAGGCGCAGATCTAAATACCAGCTGTTGCATGTGGTAAGAACCCATAAAGGGGCCGATGACAGAAGCTTTGGCTGCGTTTTCCAAAGAGAAGACGAAGATAAAAAGATTGGCGTTTCATTATCGCGTGATCTCATGGAAATAGCAGGCGATGCTCTAAAAACAAACATCACAACTATGGGTCCAATTGTTCTTCCTCTATCAGAGCAGATCCTCTTCTTGGCTTCAGTTTTCGCTCGAAAAGTACTCAAAATCAAAGGTTTAAAGCCTTATATTCCAGATTTCAAGCTTGCTTTTGAGCATTTTTGCATCCATGCGGGAGGAAGAGCTGTGTTAGACGAATTAGAGAAGAATTTAAGCTTGAGTTCGTGGCATATGGAACCTTCAAGGATGACACTGTATCGATTTGGTAATACGTCAAGCAGCTCGCTGTGGTACGAGCTGGCTTATACAGAGGCCAAGGAAAGGATCAAAAAAGGGGATCGGATTTGGCAGATTGGCTTCGGATCTGGATTCAAATGCAACAGCGCAGTCTGGGTTGCTCGCAAAAATATTAAGCGATCGGATCGCAGCCCATGGGCCGACTGCATCGATCGATTTCCTGTTGAAATTCCTCTCATTCATCGCGTTTCTTCCTAACTCTAAGGCGCTGGATGCTCTGTTTCTATATATTCTTTCTGCCCTAAAATTGTGGCGCCTAAATTATAAATTCATTTGTATTTTTACGACTACTGGAGGGCCTCATTCTCTGTAGGCCTGCACATTGTTGTTTCTTGTTGGCATCTCTGCCAGAACATATTTGTATTAAAGCTTGTCTTTTGTAAGACAATTGGGACGTTCTTTGTCATGGTCTTCTATTCTATTATCCCATAACGTCACAACTCCTCAATTTTTAGAAGTCTATTTTAGAATGACAACCCTTTTTTTTTTCCTTTGTCAAAGTTGCATTGTCCGATCATTGAATCGGGATAAATGCAACAGTTGCTTTGAAATGAACTATCTAATACTACTATTATCTATGGAGGGTGCATTGACGTCTCTGGGCTGTCTCATAAACGAACATTCTTTTACTAGGGAAGTCACTTAGATCGCTTAGATGCTATTTGTCATCACAGCTGTTTTATGTGCATTGTAAAAGCCACTGCATTTCAACTCTACCACAAATTACATCTCAATTACGTGCATTACAAAACTCACTTCAATTCTACCACCGATTAGTAAACTTTATATAGTAGATTATTATAGAAAATCAAGGTGCAAATGCCAAGCATTGTGGGGGAAAGCAACAAAGATATACCGTGACTCTAATTTGGGAAGATATCTGCAGCTTGCAACTATCATTTCTATGGAATTCTAACATGGCAACCAGATTTGAGGAGTTGAAACTTGTACACAAGAAAAGCTTGACAGTTAAACATATGATAATAAGTAAAGATGTGCAAATTAGACTTTTTGGATTGCCCCTTAGAGGGCAAACCTCTGTTGGGGTTTGCGACATATTCTAAGTATATGCCAATATATACCCAAAATATTCCATAAACTGCTCCAAACCTATTATCGGGTGTAAACTGGCAGTCGCCCCCTGTTGCTGGGCAGCAAGTCTGGAAACCGGGTAACCGGAATCGAGGCATTATCTCTGCCTCCTTATGTGATTTGTTGTAGATTTGTTGTTGTGCTTCATGGAAAGGTTACATGTTCTTACCATGCTAGAACTAAAGCAAATTAGTCGCCTAGGTTATCTGAAGGCCCCCCTTTCCTATGCCTGATTTCTTAACGGTGCACAAACTTTGCATGAAATTTTTAATCCAACTTCCGCATTCCTTGATCAGTTTTGAGAATGTTTGCATTTGAAAACGTTCAGGAAAGAAGGGAAATTTCTCGTGCAAAACGAGATGATCTTTTGGCCTGGCTGAATCCTACAAGTCATGCAGGTATTCCTATCCTGTGCATGTTTTTGATGGTGGTTGGGATTCTGAATGACATGATTGAGTGAATTATAACTTTAAGTTATTGGGCAATGGATGTCCAAACACATTTCTAATCTATCTTTATCAGTTGGAGAAATAGAGTTTCCAAGCTGATTGATCCAGCAAAAAATATTGTTGGAAGATGCATTTGCATCTCAGATGACATCAGTCAATTATTTTGGCGGTTGAAGGTATGTGTTGCCCCCAAAGGGCAACACACTAATTGTTGGTCTATGTAGTAAAACTATGTCAACTTATCTTGAAAGATTAGGTCCAAGTTTGGAAGAATTTGTTAGTCAACATTGATGTGAAGGACCAAGGTGCTCCATCTAAAGTCAAATATTCAAGGTCAAACATCACGTGAGGTACTTCATTTAAGGTCAAAGGCTTAGCCAAGAATATGCTCTAGAATAATCTGGGATATGAAGTTTGGAAGATGCTATTTGGAGTTTGGAAGATAGAGTTTGGAAGACCCCATGGTATATAGTTTCTAATTTTAGCTTTTTACTTCACCCCACTACCTCCATTCTTGCACCTTTGGCTCAACATTGCTCTCACACCTATTGTTTATTCCCTTGCCATGCTCACTTTGCCATAATTACCATTTTTCCCAATTCATTTGCCATTTCCTTCAAATATCACTACATTGCTTATTCAAAAAACCATTCAAGCCTTGTTTCAAAGATATCATTCCCCCTTTTTTTTGCATTTTCACTTTTATCTCCTTTATTGCCCTTCATAATTTCTTTTTCCTCCATTCCTACTCCATCATACTCTTATTGGTATATTCTAAGCCTTGTCAAAAGATGCCCAACAGATTCTACATCCTTTGCATGTGTGGAGTATCTTCCCTATGGTTGAAAAGTTAGAGCTTCTTCTACATATTCCATGAAAAAATATCCTTAAACCATTGGCCAAGATTTTTAAATGCTAAAATACAACATATTCTGGGTATATTCCTTCAAAAATACGGAACCGTGTCGCGAAAAACATTCGAAAATACTGTTGATGAACTCTAAAATTGGAAACTCGGCTCGAATCACGCCATCCCGCGCTCCATTCACCCTGGCATCACTCTATTCTTGGATTCCGGAACCTAAGCTTATTACCTGAAATCACTGGAATCGAAATTCGAAACTATATATACTGGGGAAACACAACCACAACATTTTCTCAAGGCCCGTGACGATCAAACCTCGACATTGATACATGCCGAAAGCATGATCCAAGATGTTCATGAAGTTCCTGAGCATTCCACAGTCCGATTTGAGAAAATTAGACTGATTATCCTACTCTGATATTATTGCATGACCATTTGATATCTTCTGATGATTGATTTATATTCTAATGACTTATATTCACCTTGTATTATCCTCACATCAATGAAAATTGCCTACCAAGTGTTGAAAGATTTGACTGTCATGATTTCTTAGCATTCTTGCCATGCAAATAGTTTTACAGTAAGACATTCTGCAATCCATTTTTGCATATGACCAGTTGCCCCTCATTCCCAACTATATATGCACCTGTGTACAAAAAGTTCGAGAAAAACCCCTTCCAAATTCAAGTTACAATTTTTTACATTCTGTCTGACATGATTTTTTACTGTCATTCATAAAACAATGGCAAAAAAATAGTTTTAGTGATCCAAAGAAGGATTTGATTGTTTGCCCCACATCCTTGAAGTATATATATCATCCTAGTTTTGGAATTTCCCAAAAATTCCCTCTGCAACTCAAGTTCCAAAATTCTGAGATCTGTCTGTGGTTTTGACTGGTATTGACCAAAAATTGACCTAACTTTGAGCTTGAATATCTCACAGATTTGAGCTCAGACTTGGTCAAGGTTTGTTTCATTGCATGCCTACAACTTTTCTACACCAGTCACAATCATCTGACTTCAGAAATCAATTCACCTAGATCAACTACATCGATTTGAGTAAAGCCTCCTTATTTCTGAATTGGGAAAGGTATGAATATTTGATATTTAAGCGTTTTCTCTAAAAAATTCTTGCACAGACTGATCACCTTAAGTGATCTGGAGGTTCTAACCCCAACTTGAACATAAATTCAAGTTGGCTTCTTGTGTTTGACTCTCTAGCCAGGTTGAGGGTCAACATCTTGGAGGTTCTATCGAGATCTTCCTGGATCTCAGAACTCATGGCTCCAAAACAAAAATTTCCAGCAGAGCAAGAACCATTAGAGGATATTGATGCACCAGATCATTGCAGAGAGAGGCCATTGCCCCCAAGTTTCTCAACTAGCTTGACTTCCCTTGCCTACTTTTGATTCCAGTATGAGTGCTAACAACTTTTTGAGAATATTTGAAGATTACTACATGGATTATGGTTTTAAAAAAGAGTGTAAGCTTTCAGAATTTGAAAAGTGCTTCAAAGAAGAGAGTGAGGCTGGTGCTTGGTTAACTTATGAAAAGCTAATGGGAACCACCTCATGGGATGAGCTTGTCAAGAAGTTTTTGGATAGGTTTCGTAAGTTGACTGCTCCAAAAGATTTGGTTAATGAGTTGCAAAGTTTTTCTATACATGCAGGGGAAAGTGTGAATCAGTACAAAGAAAGATTTAGTACATATATGAGCAGGTGCCAAAGAGCTCAAGTCACAATTCCAACTCTTTTTCTAGTCACTCCTTTCATCAATAGTTTGGGAAAGAGACCAGATATTCAAAGGAAGTTGCTCAAGATCCAAGCTGCTGAAGGTTTTGACTCCATATACAAAGTTTTTGCCAAAACCACTGACCTTACTCAGATGCTTTCTACCTTGCCTGACAAACACCATGTTTCCTACCATAATCATGATCCTTTCTATCCTGATGCCACTGATGCACAGTATGACCATCATCCTTCCATTCTAGTTTATGCCATACAGAAGGAAAAGAAGAAATTTAAAGAGGAGGAGGCTGATTCTCAAGTTGCAGAAGTCAGGGCAGATCTATCTAAAGTCACTGAGGCTTTGGCAGAGTTAACCAAACAATTGGTTGAGCTCAAGGCTACAAGAGCAGGTAAAACTTATTCTGAATGTATTCATTGCAATAGGAACACACACCCAGCAGAAATTTGCTATTGGCAAGTGTGTCCCAAGTGCAATAGAAAAGGTCACTTTGGAAAGGAATGTCCTATTTGTTCTTTTTGTAAAGAAATTGGCCATACTGATATCAAATGTGTTGTTAAGGAATACTTTGCTAAGCAGGAAAAGGAAACGAGACCAAAACCCAAACCTTCTGTGAGATTTGCTGAACCAAGTACTTCTATAAGGTTTATTCAGGCTACAGAAGTTCCCAAAGCTGAAGAGGTTATGGTAGTGCAAACCAGAAGCATGAATGAAGCCAATGTACATGCTGAGTCAAGTAGACATCCTACTGCCAGGCATTCATTTCCTCCACCACCTGTAGTAGAATCACCTACTCAAGTAATAGCTCCACCCCCACAACAAAAATATGGTAAGAAAGACCAAGACCTTGATGAAGTTGATGTTTTGCTCAAAAACTCCAAGGTAAGTGTAGACCTCTTCACCTTGTTAAAGATTGCACCTAGCTATAGAAAAAGAGTACTCCAGCAAACTGGTGGTGAGAAATTAAATGCTTGTGTAAGTTTTGCTGATGCTACTAACCTTGTTTTAGCACAAAATGAAGAAGATCCTGGGGCATTCACGTGTTCAGCTGCTTTGGGAGGATATACCTTCTCAAATGTATTACTTGATGGGGGATCCCCCCTAAACATCATGCCATATCATATTATGAAGAAGTGTGGTTTCGAGGTGGACAAGAAAGCTTCCATATTACTAAGATCCTTTTATAATGCCAAGATTACTCCCCCCTGGTGTGGTGATTAAAGTGCCCGCAACACGAGGGCATAACTCAGAGCTGCTAACTTTATTGTAGTGGCTTTTGAAGATATAGGGATGAATCGACATCTATGATTTACTTTTAGGGAGAGATGGCTGGCCATCAGAGATGCTAGACCAGTCCGTCTCAAGAGAGATGCACCATCTCCAATGGCTCTCAAACTGCTACAATCTACAACCAAGATGGCTCATATGGCTCCAAAGAGGAGGTAAACTTTGTTAAGGAAATGTTAATTGAAGAACCCTTGGGATCTTACAGAATAAAAACACAAGACCAAAGAATTATGAAATGGTTCCTCTTATTGTGGAATGTGCACCCCCAATAAACAAGGACCATCAGGATTCTTATGGTTTGATGGAGGTATCTCTAAAAAATTAAATGTTGCATCATCTGCTGCTATTTTGAAGGATTCTTCTCACAGACTCTTAGCTAAGGTAGGAAGAATCTTTTCCCAAGTCACTTCTAATGTAGCGTAATATAAGGCTTTGATTGCGTGTCTTCGTGAGGCCAAAGCTATGGATATTGCTAACATCCACGTCTATGGTGACTCACAACTAATTTGTAGACAAGTTTCAGGAGATTACCAAACAAAGAATGCAGATATGGAGCTCTTAAAGAATCAAGCAATGGGAATACTCTCGAGTTTTGCTTCATGGAAAATCACTCATATCCCAAGAGAGAAAAATTTGGAAGCTGATGCCTTATGTAGAGAGACTCTCATGTCACATCTAACTGAGGGAGCTATTCCAGAAGATAATCTTGATGCTAGTGAGATAAAAGCACTCTGTCCTATTTTAACTATTAATGCATCAGAGGAAAAGGACACTGAGGAGATTGCAATCACAAAAAATGGTAAGACCAGAACTCTGTTTGTTGGAGATTTGATTGAGCATCAAAATAGGGAGAGCATACAAATGTTTTTTGAAGAAAGGAAGGATGTATTTGCCTGGGACTATTCTGAGCTTACTGGTATTAAAACTGAGGTATGCCAATTTGAAATCAAGATCAAAGAAGGTTGTAAACCTGTTTTTCAAAAACTGAGAAGAATTAATGCTTCATTGATGGGACTAATCAAAAATGAGTTGGATAAAATGCTAGATGCAGGTGTTATCATTGAGATTATTAATCTAGAATGGGTATCTTGCATTGTGCCTGTAGAAAAAAAAAGTGGTGCCTTAAGAATTTGCATTGATTATCGAGATCTCAACAAAGCCACCATCAAGGACTGTTACCCTTTGCCTTTTTTAGAAGAAATCCTATATGCTGTAGCAGGTAAAGAGGTACTCATTCTTAAATGGATTTTCAGGATTCAACCAAATCAGCATTAAAGAGGAAGATCAGCCAAAGACTTCTTTTATTACCCCTTGGGGAACTTATGCAATGAAAAGGATGCCTTTTGGATTAATGAATGCACCTGCCACATTCCAAAGGGCTATGGATATTATCTTTAGACCTATGTCCCCTCAAGAATTCAGGGTTTACTTAGATGATCTTTGTTTAGGATCCCATCCTAATGATCATCTGGAATTGCTTAAAAGAATATGTTCTTTGTGCAGGGATTCTGGAGTCAACCTTAATCCAAAGAAATGTATCTTTTTTGCATCCAAAGGGCAACTTTTGGGGCATGAGGTGTCCAACAATGGTATACAAGTGGCACAAGAAAAGGTTGAAGCTCTCAAAAAACTGGTACCCCCTGGGAATTTGAAGCAAGTTAAAAGTTTTATTGGCATGACTAGTTTTCTTAGAATGTATATTCCTAACTTTGCTCATATTATAAGTCCTATTTCTAAATTGATGAGAATAGGCAAGTTCTCCAAATCTGAGAGCAAGTATATCCCTGTCACATGGTCATCAGATTGCCAAGAATCTTTTGACTTTCTCATAAAGTCCATTTGCGAAGCTACTCTTTTAAAGAAACCTGATTTGGATATGCCATTTGAGGTTTATATTACCATTACTAAGAAGGCTATAGGTTTAGCTATTCTGCAGGACAAATATACCATAGCTTTTGCTAGCAAACAATGGAGCTCAACTGAAGAAAGGTACACCAGATTGGAAAAGAGTGCTGCTGCTCTTATGTTCCTCATTGACAGACAAGGTCATATGCTCTTGAAAAGTGCTGTCCAAGTTTATATGAAACAAAATCCAATGGGATTGTTATTTGGTAAAGCTACTTCCAAACCAAAAATTCAAAGATGGGCTTGTAAGTTACAGACCTTTGATATTTCCATTAAAGAATTACATCAGGTAAAAAGTCCTAGTTTATTTGCCTTACATTTTCTTTGACCGTGAAGATGCAGTAGAGGTTGTTGACTTTGTGGATGCTTTAGCTTATTTGCGGGAAAATGATGAAAAGCAGGTCCAACAGGATTGGCAGCAACCTATTAGGAACTTTCTACAATCCAAAGAGATGCCCTCAGGCCTGACTTCGAGCCAGCAAAGGAGATTTAAAGAAAAATGTAGACAGTTTAAAATGATTAATGACATTCTATGTAAAGTCAACAGGGATGGACTATTGCTGAGGTGTGTCAGTGAGGAAGAATCTGCTTTGATCATTAAAGGAATGCATGAAGGAGTATGTGGAGGCCATTTTGCTGGAGATACTACTGCCACGAAAATTCTCAGGTCATGATACTATTGGCCTACAGTTTTTAAAGATTGTTATACTACTATAAAGTCTTGTCACAAGTGTCAGATATTTGGCAAAAGGATCCTCCTCCCAGCTACATTAAATCCCATCATTTCCCAGGGACTCTTCCAAATATGGGGATTGGATTACATTGGCCCCATTAACCCTCCTTCTCCAGACAACATCAAAGACATTATTGTAGCTACACAGATTATTTTACCAAGTGGGCGCTATTCCTTTAAGACAGGCCAATGCCATTACAACCGCCAAGTTTTTACATGAGTATATTTGTGCTCGGTTTGGTATCCCTTTACAATTGCACTCTGACAGAGGTACTCCCTTTGTGAATGAAGTCATTGCTAACTTGTTGACTATTCTCAAGGTCAAACATACCAAGAGTTCTTCATATTACCCCTAAGGTAATGGTCAAGGTATTACTAATAAAGTTTTGAAGGGTATTTTGCGTAAGACAGCTGGATGATAACCAAAAGGATTGGCACTTCAAATTGGTGGATGCTCTTTGGGCTTATAGGGTCACTATTAAAAGCAAAGAACCACTCACACACCCTTCAATTTAGTTTATGGCATTGAAGTCAGTGCTTCCAAATGAGCTTGAACTCCCATCTCTAAGGTTAGCCCATAAGCTATGTTTACCCTTTGAATATGCTTTGCAGGAAAGATTGGACACCCTTTTGCACTTAGAAGAATACAAGATGGAGGCTGAGAATGCTAACCTGCTTAAAAAAGCCAAGGATTTAGCTGCTTTCAAAGCTGCTCATAAAATACAAGGAACTTTCAAGGCAAGAGAGCTAGTTCTAAAGTGGAATAAGTCAAGGGAAGACTCAGCTAATAAGTTTGAAAATCTTTGGGAAGGTCCCTATGAGGTATTGGAACCTGCAGCAACTCTTATTGGTTGAAGGAACTAACTTCAGGGGTGCCACTCCCAAATCCCATCAATACTATCCACTTGAAGAGATACTGGGACCAGCACATATGCTTGTCCCCTTTTATGCTCTAAAATTCAGATGAGTTAGAATTAGAATTAAGATTAGATAAGTTAGATTTCACTTTGCCTTTGGTTTCTAGATTAATGTTTTCATACTTTGGGCCCAAAAGAAATTTTATATAAGCATAAAACTTGAAATACAAGAGGGTCCCTCCATGTCTCTGAACCATGGAGGGGCCATTGATCCAGTTCGAGGAGGAGCCGCCACCACCATCCCCAAGAACTTGGAGCAGCAGGCAAGAGGAGGAGCTCGTGCTCCTCAAAAAAATCTTTTTATAAACATTACTTTTCATCTTGACCTTTAATTTTTGCCTCTTAATCTCCACCTTTGATCTTGCCTCTTCATCTCAACCTTTAATTTCGACCCCTTCATCTCCACCCTTGATCTTGCCTCTTTATCTCAACCTTTAATTTTTGCCTTTTTTAATCTCCACCTTTGATCTTGCCTCTTCATCTTAGCCTTAGATAATGTACCCCTCTTCAACCACTAAAAAATCTTAGAAGCCCTTAAATTTAAACAACTAGATCTAGGCCCTTTTTATTTTTGGTGCCTTAGACCTTTACAACATTTGGGCTTTATAATCGATTCCCTTCCAATGGTTCTCTTTCTTTTCTTTTTTTCATGTTGATCGGTGCCAAAACCCGATCAACATCTCACCTAAACAAAAAAATGGGCCGTCCCCTCGGCCCTCTTACTTCAAAGTTTTTCATATATTTAGTACAATAGTTGGTCCCTTTAGACTCAATAAGGAACACAACCAAGTTTTGATATCCGAGACTTCAACTTCAAATGATGATAATAATAATTTGAGGTTTTAGGTTGTACTCCAACACCATAGAATAATAATAATAATATTTGGAGGTTTTAGGGTGTACTCCAACACCATAGAATGATAATAAATCTTCGGAGGTTTTAGGGTGTACTCCAACACCATAGAATAATAATAATATTTGGAGGTTTTAGGGTGTACCATAGAATGATGATAGAAATTTGGAGGTTTTAGGGTGTACTCCAACACCATATAATGAGTGTCATGATGAGAAAATCAATGGTAATTTTGGGCTTTGGGGCAAGACACATGTAATGCTTGGGGCAAGATGGCTATTTTTTGGCAAAAATGATATAAGGAAAAAGGGGCGGCGCCCAAACAAAAAATTGTGGCAATGGTGTAGCAATAGGGCAAAAAATGATGTTTTGAGGTAACAAGGATGGACCATAATTTTTAGACAAGAAAAAAATGGTAAATAGAATAGAATAGAATAGAATAGAATAGAATAGAATAGAATAGAATAGAATAGTTTTTTTAACGTCCACGGAGACCAATAGGTCATGGGACCCATACAATGGGCTAGTACAATCATTACTACTAGGATTAAAAAACCCCTGCCTCGAAAGGTAAAGAAACATTGTTGCAAGGGTGAGAAAATATTAGCAAAAAAATGAAAGCAATGATTAGAAAATGGAATGAAAGGGTGAGAAAACATAAAAAATTGGAAGCAAATGTTAGAATAAACAAAAGGGTGAAAGAATAAAGAACATGGAAAGGAAAGGTTAGAAAATGAGATGAAAGAAAAAAATAAAAAACATGAAAAGCAAAGGTTAAAAAAAAAGCAAAGGTTAGAAAACAAATGAAAGGAGAAAAATAAAAACCGCAAGGGTTAAAAAGCTGATGGGCTGCTATGGCGGCGGCCGAGGCGGTAAGGCGTGACGCATTCCGACCTTCTCCTTCTTCCTCTCTTCTTTCTTCTTATACTTCTGTAGGTTCGGCACAGCTATGGTTCAGAGCTTCTGGCAAAGGCTCAGCAATGGCAACGCTAATGGCATTCTTCCTTTTGCTTTTGCCTCCCATTTCCTTCATTTCTTGATTCTTTCTTGCGTGAACTGGACTTGCCTTTTAAACAAAGCAAAGGAGGCTTTCGATAAATAGGAAAGACGGCAAGATGAATTTCTCAGATCCGCAAAGAAGGCATTTTATTTCTTCCTCTTTCTTCCTTTTTTCTTTGATTGCTTCCTTTTCCTTCTTTTTCAGATGGCAATGGCAAAGACAAAGTATGGCTATGGCGATGGTCGGATTCGGCAGTTGTGCATGGCCATGGCTTTTCTTGCAAAATGAAATCAACAGAGAGAATCAATAAAGAAACAAGGCTGAAGCATCGGACACTTTCTAAGCTAATGTGGCAAGCGCAGTGTAATGCGATCTTTTCTTCTCTTCTTGTTTTCTTTGTGCTATAGACTTTGAATGCGTATCGCGTGCCTTTTGTCACAAAGAAGAGTTGGAGGATTTGTGAGAAATGGATAAAGGGAGCCGATTTCATGGCGTATGTAAAACAAGAAGCTTTGAAGCTCGTGGAGGGCTGGCTTTTTTTGGCTCTCCCGAAAAATATTCAAGAAGTATTTCTTTCTCAAAGATCTTCAAGCAAAGAAGCGCTGAACATAGAAGAGAGCAAAGACCAAAGCATGATCCCGGAAGATTGGAATCTCAGGGACCTCCGCTCACATGGATTTTTCCCACAATCCCCAAATGTGGCCTCAAAGGCGTAAATCGATCACATTGGGTCTTTGAATATGAAATCGTAAGCTGCAATATGAAATCGAAGCAGGAATAAGGGATTTGAAGAAAAACTTGAAAGAATAACTTTGGGCCCAAAAGAAATTTTATATAAGCATAAAACTTCAAATACAAGAGGGTCCCTCCATGTCTCTTAACCATGGAGGGGCCATTGATCCAGTTCGAGAAGGAGCTGCCACCATCCCCAAGAACTTGGAGCAAAGGCAAGAGGAGGAGCTCGTGTTCCTCGTAAATCTTTATAAACATTACTTTTCATCTTGACCTTTAATTTTTGCCTCTTAATCTCCACCTTTGATCTTGCCTCTTCATCTCAACCTTTAATTTCTCACCCCTTCATCTCCACCCTTGATCTTGCCTCTTTATCTCAACCTTTAATTTTTGCCTTTTTTAATCTCCACCTTTGATCTTGCCTCTTCATCTTAGCCTTAGATAATGTACCCCTCTTCAACCACTAAAAAAAATCTTTTAGAAGCCCTTAAATTTAAAACAACTAGATCTCTTTACAACATTTGGGCTTTATAATCGACCCCCCTTCCAATGGTTCTCTTTTTTTTGTCTTTTTTCATGTTGACCGGGTGCCAAAAACCCGATCAAAGCTAGCCAGAGTACTGAGCATATACTATCAAAACAAGGATCTCTACAATGATTTATCAAGTGTCATATGCAAGAGCACCCTTTTTCCCATCTACACTCATCTGTCTTACTGTGGTCCTACCCTCCATCTAGCCATCTATTTCTCTTTCCATTCCTTTAAAAAGCACTCCGCACCTCACCTTCACCATCATAGCAGAGTTAAAGATTGAGATTAACTTGTTTATGTGTTTCCATGACAGGTGCACCCTTCTCCCATCAATATTCATCTGTCATAAGTGGTCCTGCCATCCATTTCAGCCTTTATTCTTGTTCTCATTCCTCAAAAAGCACTCTTCACCTCACCTTCACCATCATAGCAGAGTTGCACATTTTCTTTCAAGGAAAGCTACACATTTTTCTTGTTTTGGCGAAATCATTTCACTAGCACATTCATTTTATCTCCCTACACTCCCTACACTTCATTCACACCATCTCCTTATCATCCTCATACTTATTTTCATCTTTATCCACTTATTACACCCTATTCATACCATATTATCACCATATTCACACTTATTACACTCACTTCATCTCATTACCACCACATCATCACCACACTCACACTTATTCCATCTCACTTTCATTCAAAGACACTTGACATCTGTTGAAGACCCCTCCATGCATTCATTTTTTGCATTTTATGGCTGAGGGGACCCGCCATTTTCTTGTTTTATAGATATTGCCCCAAAGGGCAACACACTAATTGTTGGTCTATGCAGTAAAACTATGTCAACTTATCTTGAAAGACTAGGTCCAAGTTTGGAAGAATTTGTTAGTCAATATTGATGTGAAGGAAGGAAGGAAGGAAGGAAGGAAGGTACTTTTATCGTCCACGGAGACCAATCGGTCTATGGGACCCAATACAAAACGCAGCAAAGCTTGATTATCGCCTCGGGTTAAAACCCCGCTCGGAAGGGTTTTCGAGGGAAAAACCGTGGCAAAGAATCACCGGCCGACAAACCGCCCTAACATATAAAATGCGTAAAACACCCAAATATATACAAATATGCACCACACCCACAGTGCCTAATTAGCCGCGCAAAAGGGGGCAAAGGTGACCTCGCAGTCCAAGTATTCTCCCAATGTAACCCACCTGTGGCACGCATCGGCGGTGTTTCATCAAGAAATGCAAGGGGCAAGTCCGTCCCGGCATTACTAAGGGGCGCATTCGCCCGGATCCGACCGAACCGGCAACTCGAAAGTGTGAGACTCATCCTCAATGGCACCCGCTTGGATAAAGACCGACAGAGCTCGGCTCCCCGGGCGGGCTCCCCCAATCCACCCCCCGCCCGCCTCGATGCGAAGATGGTGGGCACCATGCTAATGGAGGCAATGAGTCTACGCTTTTTCGTGGGCAGGGAACGCAGTAGAGTGGGCCCCAGTGCTAACACGGGTTGATGTGCTCCTTGTAATGGGCCATTTTGACTGTTTAGAGCCGGGTCCCGTGAGCTTGCCAAGGAAACAAGCATCTAGGTACTCCCGCAGTCGTTACGATCGGCGGCGTGCTCCACCAGACGATCGTGCCCCCCGCATTCCATCCGGGCGAACCATCGATCTCTCTTACCCCTCCAACAGGCCCTAAGCCCGGGCGCGGACCCATGGCCACGGTGTAAGCCGGTCAGTCGGAGCCGAGCATCACCCATAGTAACCACTTTCTCTCGAAAATAGACGATGTGTCTATCAAGGGTCGCCACTGGCTGCAAGAATCCGCCTCGCAAGAGAATCGATAGGGGACTGAAGGTTTCACCCCCAAGTGCCCGTGCCAAAAAATGCCTTCGCACCTGCCTTCCAAGTCATTCCGTGTCGCCAAGAGACGACGGGCCCCAAACCTCGACCCTCGTGATAGAAGGACCGGCTTCGACCCGCCCTAACAGATGTGATCGATGGCCCCAATCATAGAGCTCACCGTGGACTGCTTTCTCGCATGGCATAAAGCGCCTACCAAGTCACCCGCAAAGCGGATAGACGCCCCCCAGAGAGTGAGGGAGGGGAACTCCACCCCTAGGTACTTGTAGGTGGGTGTGACGCCCACAGCTATCCCCGATATGTGAGTGCAGGAGGCATGGGGTGACGTGGAAGAGGATATGAGAACCACCGGTCTTGGCCGATTGACGCGAGATGTCTCAGTAGCCCCGACAAAATGTGTCTAGGGCATCCGTGAGAGATCGCATAACTTCGGGGTGGGCCAAGAAAGGCCAACATCGCCCCATAGATGAGCCGGGCGATGACCCGGTGCAAAAATGCCATGCCATCCCCCCATGCTCGCGAAGCCGTGGCTCTAACCCGATCAATGTAGAGGCCAAAAGTGTTGGCGAGAGGGGCAACCCCCACCGACCGTGATACTACCGGGTGAATGCTTGGCCCGCCGCTACGCATCCCGCCAAAACAACTCTCATACAATCAGATATGGCATTCTCGCACAGCGGTGGGAGCCCCATTGGATGACGCAGCCTAGCCTACGCCTTTTCCTGTGGAACCAGTATCAAAAGCCTTCGCCCGAAGTCCACAAAGCAGCAATACAAGTCCCGCCGATGATTCCTACCGCCTTTCAATGAGTGCCCAACGGATGTGTGGTGAGTTGGTATAGGCCTAGTAATGCCAAAATAATGTGCACTTGGTCGTGGGTTCAAACCCCGCCGCTGTATGTTTAGCTTTGGGAGTTGGTTACCGGGTTATAATGATGATGATCCCCGACGTGGTAGAACTTGTGCCTATGCGTGTCCTCCACTTTGTCTGCCATAAGGCAGCAGGATAAGCTCCACAATAATTGTGTGAGTATGCACCAAGAAAATTGGCTTCCATGTACACCGGGGCTGGTATAATCGTTGTTGCCTAAAATTTCCCGACTTCCCGAGGTGGGATTCTATCCCCGCCTATAAAGTGTGCACGTATGGCTAAAGTTTTGCCCAACGGATGTGTGGTGAGTTGGTATAGGCCTAGTAATGCCAAAATAAATGTGCACTTGGTCAGGGGTTCAAACCCTGGCCAGTGTATCTTTAGCTTTGGGAGTTGGTTACTGGGGTTATACGATGATGATCCCCGACGTGGTAGAACTTGTGCCTATGCGTGTCCTCCACTTTGTCTGCCATAAGGCAGCAGGATAAGCTCCACAATAATTGTGTGAGTATGCACCAGTAAAAATTGGCTTCCATGTACATCAATGGTAGAAGGACCAAGGTGCTCCATCTAAAGTCAAATATTCAAGGTCAAACATTACGTGAGGTACTTCATTTAAGGTCAAAGTCTTAGCCAAGAATATGCTCTAGAATAATCTGGAATATGTTTGGAAGATGCTATTTGGAGTTTGGAAGATAGAGTTTGGAAGACCCCATGGTATATAGTTTCTAATTTTAGCTTTTTACTTCACCCCACTACCTCCATTCTTGCACCTTTGGCTCATCATTGCTCTCACACCTATTGTTTATTCCTTTGCCATGCTCACTTTGCCATAATTACCATTTTGCCCAATTCCTTTGCCATTTCCTTCAAATATCACTACATTGCTTATTCAAAAAACCATTCAAGCCTTGTTTCAAAGATATCATTCCCCCTTTTTTTTTGCATTTTCACTTTTATCTCCTTAATTGCCCTTCATAATTTCTTTTGCCTCCATTCCTACTCCATCATACTCTTATTGGTATATTCTAAGCCTTGTCAAAAGATGCCCAAAAGATTCTACATCCTTTTGCACGCAGTGGAGAATCTTCCCTATGGTTGAAAAGTTAGAGCTTCTTCTACATATTCCATGAAAAATATCCTTAAACCATTGGCCAAGATTTTTAAATGCTAAAATACAAAGATATTCTCGGTATATTCCTTCAAAAATACTGAATCAGATCGCTCCTTGAAATATTCAAAAATATTGTCGATGAACCCTAAAATTGGAAACTCGCTCGAATCACGCCATCCCACGCCTCCATTCACCCCCGCATCATCCTATTCTTGGATTCCGAACCTAAGCAATAATTTAAGCCTAAATTTATTGCCTCGAAATCACCTGAATCGAAATTCAAAACTATATACAGGGGAAACACAACCACAACATTTTTTGAAGGTCCAGACGCATCAAACCTCGACATTGATACATGCTGAGCATGATCCGAAGACGTTCATGAAGTTCCTGAGCATTCCACAATCCGATTTGAGAAAAGTAGACCCCATTATCCTACTCGATATTATTACATGACCATTTGATATATTCTCGATGATTGATTTATATTCTTATGACTTATATTCACCTTGTATTATCCTCACATCAATGAAAATTGCCTCGCCAAGTGTTGAAAGATTTGATCATCATGATTTCTTAGCATTCTTGCCATGCAAATAGTTTTACAACAAGACATTCTGCAATCCATTTTTGCATATGACCAGTTGCCCCTCATTCCCAACTATATATGCACCTGTGTGCACAAAAAGTTCGAGAAAAACCCCTTCCAAATTCAAGTTACAATTTTTACATTCTCGTCTCGACATGATTTTTGACTCATCATTCACAAAACAAAGGCCAAAAAATAGTTTTAGTGATCCAAAGAAGGATTTGATTGTTTGCCCCACATCCTTGAAGTATATATATCACCTAGTTTTGGAATTTTCCAAACATTCCCTCTGCAACTCAAGTTCCAAAATTCTGAGATCTGTCTGTGGTTTTGACTGGTATTGACCAAAATTGACCTAACTTTGCACTTGAATATCTCACATGATTTGAGCTCCGTGACTTGGTCAAGGTTTGTTTCATTGCATGCCTACAACTTTTCTACACCAAATCACAATCATCGACTTCCAGAAATCAATTCACCTAGATCAACTACATCGATTTGAGTAAAGCCTCCTTATTTCCTCAATTGGGAAAGGTATGAATATTTGATATTTAAGCTTTTTCTCTAAAAATTTTGTAATGCACTGATCACCTTAAGTGATCCGATAGAAATTAACCCCAACTTGAACATAAATTCAAGTTGGCTTCTTGTGTTTGACTCTCTAGCCGTGTTGAGGGTCAACAAAGATGGTTCCATCTTCTTATATAATAAGCAAAGATAACCTACATTTTTCACTCCCCTTTTTTTTGTAGAGACTAATCTTCTTAAATGGTACAGCCGACCTTAATGCATTTCTTCTTGTGGATATGGGCTTCCTCATATACCCACATTACAAATGTATACTGAACACCTCAGCTTTTAAAAGCGTATGACCTCGATTGCTTATGAGGAGGTAATATTTATCCTTTGAGTGGTGAATGCTATTGGTCCAAACCGTATATTTATACTTAATCATTTGCATCATGTTGTTTAAAATTTTTTTGTAGTCTTTTTCTGAAATATCCATTCTACACTCTTCTAGCTGATTTGTAAAAGAATTACTAGAGCATCATAGCATGTTTTGGGAAGTATGTTCTAGGTGTTAGTCATTTGTCAAATATTTTCACTCATGAAGAAAAAGTAGCTGCTTGCATGCCATGCTTAATTTTGTTTAAATTTGTATAGAAATGGCACTTTTCATTTAAGTATTTATGTAGGTTATGCTTCTTTAGGCGGTGTTGTATATCTGAACTACATAAGCTGCTTTTAATTATAATTGTGATGTTATATTATCAAATACTCTAGTTGTGTTGTTGTATTAGCAAACTCTTTTAGTGTTAGAAGCTCAATTGAGATTATTTCTACAGGCATTACAAGTGGCTCAGCTCATAGAAGAAGCAGTTGAAGACGATGACCGTGATGCAGTTATGATTTCTTTAGAAAGAGCTCAAAATGAGCTTTCTCAGCTTCAAGATGTGATAGTCTCAGAAAATAATGCATTCTTAGCTTATTTCACAGCTGGTTGGGTGTATGTTGCAGTATGCACACTGGGCGTGTCAGTACTTGAAAAGGAACATAGGTAAATTTAAAATGCTCTATTCCATTAAGGAACTTATTGTGTAATTTATATACTGTCTATAGTAGCCTAGATCCAGGCACATTAAAACAACAATAATTTCTGTTGCATTATTTGTCAACCATCTTTTATTGGATAAATTTAATATTTTACTATGTTGCTTTTATTAGGTATAGTCAGTCCGTTGAATTGCGTAAGCAGCTTTTAAATCACAAATACTGCAAAGGAAAAAGAGGTTATTGGACTCAAAGATTGTCAGTAGATCTTGAACATCTTGGTCGCTTTGAAAAGTCTACAGGTTGTAGAGGCTGGAGTAAACGACCCTTTTGTGAAAGCTGGTGAGTGCTTAGCATTGCAACCACGAGTAGTCCGGCTTGGTAAACCACCTCGAAGATGGATGGAAAGTGCCTCCATATGCCGAAATGTTGAAAAGAATATATTTTCAATTGGATGCTTGTGCAGCATTATTGAGTGACTTTATCAACACTCACAAAACGCGCGATACTACATTCCTGCCTAGGATGACATTCTAGGGAATATGATCTTCACATAAGATTGTACCTGTTATTTGAGATATATTGGACAAAGCAGCAGCTCTATTTTGGCCCTTGGGCTGTGGGCACATTGCAGCTATTGTTGTGCCATAACTGTTATGTATACATTCCATGGGGATCTAGCCAAGGTACGCAAAACTCAGTCTCACATCTATTATCACGTTTAGCCTAATGGTAGCTTCGGTTTGTTTTATTCCTTAGCTATGTCAGAATGGTTCCCTAATATGAAGGAAGGCATCGTTGAGCAAACCTTCAATGAGCTTGTCAGCAAATTTCTGAAAAATCGTTGTGTAAGTGTTACATTCGGAACGATGCATTCTCATCCAGTCCTCGAGAATTCCAATTGTAGAGCATGTATTCTAACCAAATAGTATAAGAAATTGCAACCTCAAAAATCAAAATTTTCATGGTGCAAGCCATACATCAGGGCAATTTTCACTTGATCAAAATATGAGTATGGATTGGCACTTAACAGATCCTTGAATCTAGGTACAGACTTTGATATGTACAAATGAATCAAACAGGCCCAATAATTCTCATGTATCTGTGATACAAATGTTCATATGCAATGCTTCTACTATTCTTCTATTTCTAAATGAGATGCAAAGGCTTAATAATGTATGATAATGATCTCTATCATGGAAATCAGTGAGAATTAGTCACAAATTCTTCAACAAAGCTCGATTTTCATTTAACTTCGTCACACAAGCAAACAATAATGATCCCAAGCTCTAAGTCTTGGGCACGTGGATTCAAGAGGTACACAAATAAGCAAATAGCATAAATTTATCGCGAAGAATTCATGCCTAATAGGATGTTTGGAAGGTGGAATCAAGCTCCAGATCTTCAAGCCGGACCTTCTTCAAGGTAAACAATTGCTTTTTCACCTCAAAGCCCTCGATTTTTCTCTGAGCACAAAAGCCCCCTTTTAAAATTCCCCTGTTTCGTCCCGCTCTTGGCTAATTCAGCTTTAATTCTCTATCTTTTATCTCTACGTGGATGAAATCTTGATGTTATACAAGACAATTCTACCGCTTAGGGTGATGACTAGGTGGTTACTACAGCAAATTAGGGCGGATCCCGGCGCTTCCGCATTTAGGGTTCCCGCAAACTTGGCGACATATCCTACAAAATCACTAGATCTCGAGGCTCAAGGTATATAACAACAAATAAATCTATTATTATTAAGATTTACGGTAATATCCACGGGGCCTCGGTGATTTCCACCGCCCCACACGCCCGGATGTTCCACGTGGTAAGGGGTGATTGGCTAAGGAATCTAGGGTCAGGGTAGATAGGAATTTTTTTTTGTAAAGTAGGCTAGGGCACGAATCCCAAGAAACTATATTTGAGGGCCAAGATGAACGATTTTTTTGATTTTCTTTCTTGCAAAAAGGATCTTTTTTTATGCTCTAGAAGATGCTGGAATCTTTTTTTTGCAATATGGCAAACAAGGGTGGTGAGGTGTCAAACAACTTGGCTAAGAATATTTTTTCTAGTCAAAACTTTGGATGAGGTGGACATCATGTGGATGATGATGTGGAGGTGTTGGTGATGATGTGGCATAATGATGTGTCTCCCGTACGGATTCAACCATGTAATTTGAAGAACTTTTGCAAAAAATAGAATTTCAATGGGGTGACACGTGCATGGTATGACATGGCAATGTGGATGACATGTATGGTGACTTGCCCTCTTTAGAGTATTGTCATAGGTCAATTTAGGCATTAATGCATGTAATTTGCATTTTCTAGGCAAATTTTGACTGTGGGTGCTTCCCTTAGGAATTTTTGCATTCTCTCTCTTTTTTGACTTATAGGGAAAGGAAGTTGACCTTTGACCATATGTATGACCAAGTCAAGTGGAATTTTTGTGCTTGAATGATATGGTGATGGCATGGCAAGTGTGTGGAATGTGAATGACATGTAAAGGGGAAGTTTTGACTAGAAAAAATCTTCAAGGCCAAATTTGACTTGGGAGATGAGATATAGACATGGAACTTGAGATCTCATGAGCATTTCTTCATCACAAGGGGTATGGAGGATGTAGGATGGGAATCAAAGGGTGTAATTATGCCAAGAACGCAAATGATAGCATCACATACCAGGAACTCTTCAAGGGGTCTTCAAATCCTTGTTTGATTCTCCTTCATGTCTTGCTTGTGTGACCTAAGACAAATGTCCTCACCTTACTCTTCAAGACTTCAAAGTGTGCAAATATGAATTCTCCTTGTGTCTCTAAGTTCAAATCAAAGTGTGAGCATAAGAATGTGAAATGTGCCTTTGTTTCTTCCATGCTTGCCATAGCATGGCAAAGATTATGCCAAACTAAAGAACAAGCTGGTCCCCAGCCCCTTTTTTCTCCTTTCTTGTTGATTGATAATCAGGATAAAGCCCAGCCTAATTGCCAATATGAAGGTATGTTTGGCAATTTAATGGACCAAGCAATGGATTAAAGCCAAGTGATGATGGTAAAGTTCAAGATGATGTGAGTATGAATATGGAGATGGTTTACAAATGAACCTCGCATGACAAATGGGATCATTAGTAAAAATGTGAGTCTATTTGGATGGATATATGTCGCCAGCTTGATGGATTTGGTGGTGATTTGAAGAGTCCTCTCTGTGGAAAAAGGACAACTCTTGAACAAATGAGTATGGGGTGCATGTTTCAGATGCACCTCGCATGTGACAAAAATCTGTTAGCTCAAATGAGTTGTTGTTGTGGGAGGGAATAGCAACAACTATGGATATGATGTAGAATGGAGAGTGGTGAATGAGTAATGAGATGAATGACTATAAATCAGATGTTTTGCATGGAATTCATGGCTTTAACCATGTTAATACTTGATTTGAACCTTGACTAGATCAAAACCACGCACAAATCTTACGCTTTTGCATCACCAAAGGTAATTTAAAAGATTAATCAATACCAAGCTAAAATCTCGAAAACAAAAAGCTATATACCCTACACTCTCAATTGTTTTTGTCTTTTTTCTTGCATTTTTCTTTTTTACTTTTCTCGATATTAGTCAACCAAAGCAAGCTGAAATAACCTACCTACAAATTTCAAATGCTTTTCAACTAAATAAGCTCCGGGGCAACATGTTGTTGCCAATACCTTTTTCAAATGTAGAATGTTGATAGGATTCAACAATTCTCCATCAAATACCTCCTTTAGCCAATAAGAATCTTTTTCCTCGTGTGCCAATAACTTCAAAGGTCCTTCCCAAATATTTTCAAATTTGGATGTTATGTCTTCCCTTGCTTTATTCCATTTCAAAACTAACTCACCTCGACTTTAATGTCTTGAGTTTGGCGAGCTGCTTTGAAAAGCTGCAATATCCTTTTGGCTTTCTTGATCATAACAAAGATTCTCTCCTCATATCCGTATATTCAAGCCGCATTAATCTCACACACCTTTCCTTTAAAGCCTCATCCATTTCCGTGATTTATCCGGTAGGCCAATCTGAAAGGATGGAAGTTCCAATTCAATAGGTACTACCGACTCCTATACCATAAACCAAACTAAAAGGTGTGTGTTTGGTAGATGCTTTAATTGTGGTTCTATAGGCCCAAAGTACATCATGGAGTTTTAGGTGCCAATCTCTTTGAAATGTCGATAGTCTTCTTCTCGTTGACTTAAGAACTTTGTTGGTTGACTCTGCTTGAACATTGCCCTGAGGGTAATAGGATGAACTTCGAGTATGTTTGACCTTTAGGGTGGCTAGCAACAATGCATGGTTTAATTGATAAACTGGCTTCCCCTATCAGAGACAATCTTGAAACGAATTCAAAACCTGGCACAAATGTTTTCATGGAGGAATCTTGCAGTAGCATAGGCATTTGCCTCCCTAAGGGGAATTGCTTCAGCCCATTTGGTAAAATAACTGGGCCACAAGTATGAATTGATGTTTGGCTGAGGAAGGTGGATCTATTGGACCTATGAAATCTAAACCCCATGTCTGAAAAGGTCTAGGAGAAGTTATAGCAGTGAGGGGAGCTGGTTGCAAAGTTCTCCTACCAAAAATTTGGCACTTATGACAGCATTTTATAACATCATAACAATCCTTGAAAAGGGTAGGCAAAAAATATCCCTCGACCTCAAGATTTTCTTGGCGTTGTATCAAAGAACAAAGTGCCCTCTACATATTCCCTCATGACACGCTTCAATGATCATTCCGGCCTCCTCATCATCAACACATCTCAAAGAATACTCCCTCCTTGTCAACCTTGCATATTACATCCCCAATCTGAGCTGAATTTTTGCTTTTCTCCTTAAATCTCTCCTTTCTTGATTTGCTACTCAAGTTCTTTGGCACCTCATTGTTTTCTATATAATTCTTGATCTCATATTGCCAGTCTAAGTCTTTTGCATGAAAAGCAACCAAGTTAGTGACATAATCATTATCATTCAAACCATCTTGGTCCTCGTGTTCAAACAGTACATAAGGCAAATAGGCACTGGGATTCTCCACTAAATTCACAACTTTGACAGTAATATTATAGGTTTGGACTTTACAAGCCCATCTACACAACTTTCTTTAGGTTGTTTCTTTGTAAAAAGGAGAGACAAAGGATTTTGCCTCATATAGACTTGAGTTTGGCTGTTTTGTAGCTAATGTCCCTGCCTTTCTATTAAAAACATCAGAGCTGCTGCACTCTTTTCCAGCCTAGGATACCTTAGCTCAGTATCAAACCACATTTTGCTGGCAAAGGCAATAACATGGCCTCCTTGTAGTAATGCAACTCCAATTGCTTTTTTAGTAACATTGATATAGGCTTTGAAAGGCTTTTCTAGATCGTGGGCTTAAAGAGATAGAATTGCGTGATGGCATTGATGATCTTGTCAAAGGATTGTTTGACACTCTTCATTCCAATCAACCAGAATATGCTTTCTCACTCTTGGAAAAATTTTCCAACCTTTGTGAGGTTAGAAATTGATTCATAGTGTGTGAGAAGTGAGGGACATACATTCTCTAAAACTAGTCATTCCCATGAAGCTTTTTAACATTTTGTGAGGTGCTAGCTTTTTCAAAGCCTCAACCTTAGCTTCCGAATTGAATGCCTTTTTGTAGACACAACATGCCCAAGTAATTCTCCTTCAAGACAAGAAAATGAATTTCTTTGGATTTAAACTGACTCTTTTCTACACAAGGCAAATAACTTAGCTAAAACATCAAAATGACTTTTGAGGGAGGTTCTAAGCAAAGATCATCCAAGAAGACACTTAAAAGCATTAGCAAAAATGTCTTTGAAAATGGTATCCATGGCCCTTTGGAAAGTTGCGTGATGCATTCATTAGTCTTATGCTAATTTGGTTGAAACATGAAAAGCCATCTAAGAAAGAATATATGTCTTTGCCTCGCAACAAAGATGCAAGACTTCTTCTAGAAATCACAAAGGATAGCAATCTTTGATGGTAGCTTTATTTATGTCCCTATAGTCAATGCAAAAATCCTTATGGTTTTATTTTTCTTTTCTCTTTTGGGACAATGCAAGATAGCCATTCGGGGTTTACAATCTACGCAATCACACACCTGATCCTTCATTTTGTACAACTCTTTTTTAATTAGGCCTAGCAAGGATGCATTAATTCTACTGAGTTTTTGTACCGCACCTTCCTTGATTTTAATCTCAAACTCACAGATACTTCTGTCAACACCAACCAACTCATCATAGTCCCAAGCAAAAATATCCTTCCAATCATCAAAGAAATTAGTAACAAAGGTATTAATTATCTTCTTCCTTGAACAAATCTCCAACATATAGAACTCTATCTAAACCCTTTTTGTTCAATTTGATTTCCTTTACCTGTTTTTCTTCACTAGCATAGATTACCAGAATAGGATAGAGTTGTTGCGAGTCTTTCTTCTCCAGTTCTTCCTCTTTGAATTGCTCCTTCGCTAAAGCCGAGAAGAACACTTTTGCAAAGTGCATCGGCTTCACCATTCTGTTCCTTTGGCACATGACCAGCCTCAAGTTTTGAAGTTCTTTAACTCACTCATAGCTTGATCTCTAAGTAAGACCATCTCTTTCATTCTTAGCTTGATATTCTCCCCAATATTTGCCCTGCAAACAAGTTGAGAATCTCCAAAGATAACAACTTCACTAATATTCAAATTCTTTGCCTTTTGGAGACCTGCTATCAAAGCCTTGTATTCTGCCATATTTGAGGTTGTATTAGGAAAAAATTCTGCCTACTTTTTGCAAGCAATCTATTGAGGAATCCTTGAGAATAGCGTGAATGAGGTCACACTTTCGCCTTTTAGAAACACCACCATCAAACCATAAGTAAGCAAAATTATCTTGTTTTGGCAATGCTAGCTAAATGGGAAGATCCAAGTTGGGTATTTGATTTCTTGCATTTAATTCAAATTCTCCACATGGGTTTGATGTTAAGATTTCTTCTTCTATGAAATTTAAGGCTTCAAATTCACCCACCTTGTTGTATAATGTTATCTTTTTCTTACCATTGGAAATAGTGCATTCCCTTTTTGACCAAACAGGCCTGGCATCAACTGTAGAAAGCCATTTCCTTCCCAAAAGCAAATCATAAATGTCTGACTTGTCTTCTATTCCTTCAAAAGCAACCACAACAAAGTTAGCTGCAACAATTATACCCTCAACATCAATAGGTACATTGCCGACCATTCCAAAGGGGCTGATCTTTGTGTTTGAGAAAGATTTTAAAACCATTGGAGCTTTTCTTATCTATCTCAAGGCCACCACAATCTCATGACATGATGAGGCATAACATTCAGAGGTGATCCCCCATCCAATAGGACCTTGGTCAAGATTTTCTTGCCCATTCTGGCAACACAAGTGAAAGCCCCTGGGTCATAGTCCTCCTGAGTAAGCATGTGTTCCTCAATATGATTAGTCAGAGCAAATTCATCTTCTTTGGTCAAATTGAGCACTTTTTTCCTGTAGGATGGGGCTATCTTGAGCAGAGTTAGCAAGTCAATACTGATCTTAGAATGTTTTAGCAAATACTCACAAGTCTTCACTATCTTTATCCTTTTTCAAATATTTCTGAACAGGGGGAGGAGGTACAACCATATTTTGCTCAATCTCCTTGTGTTTTATAGTACTAACTTCATCATTGGCACGTGCACTTGTTGGCTCTTTTTCCTTTGCATTGTTTAATTCTCTAGTATGCACAACCATAATCTCCTCCCGTTCTTCAATTTCCTGCACAAATCTGATAGAAGCATTTTGCTCATTAGGCTTAGATTTTTTCTGCTTAGCAAAATATTCTTTCACACTACACCTATCTTCATAATGTCCCACTGCTTTGCAAAAGGCACACATAGGGCATTCCTTACCAAAATGCCCTCTCTTACCACATTTTGTACAAAGCCTATATCAACAGTAATAAGAGGAATGAGAATTTCTTGAACAGTGAGCACAAGGTGGATAAATTTTCTTCTCAAATTTTGGATTCTTCATTTCTTGAAGTTGCTTGGTCATCTCGACTAAAGCCCCTCTCGACACTTTGGTAATCTCAACTCTCACATCTCGCATGTGACCTTCAGCAAAGATCCTCCACCTTTGTTTTTTTTCTTTCTCCTTTGAATAGCATAACGGTATAGGTCCCGTCCCATGTATTCATGTTCATAATCCGGAATATAGGATTATGAGGGTGGGTGCATATCATCCGGTAGGTATGAAATCATATCTGCAATTTCAAAGGGCTTTAGTGAAAGCCTTATGTATTTTTTTTTTTTTTTGAAAGCCTTATGTATTGTGTCAAAGCCTTCTTTGTTTTGGATCTTGAGCATCTTCCCTGTATTCTTGGTCTCTTGCTTAAATCTCTGATAAAAGATGCCACAAGATGCAAAGCATGGTTAGGAACTTGATTAATCGACACTTGACAAGATAAAGATTAAAACCTTTCAACATATTGATGAACGCTCTCACCATGCTTTATATGAAAGGTTTGCGCTCAAAAATAAAACTTGAGGATTCAAAAAGCTTACCAAACCTTGCCAAGAATTTCTTGACCAATTCATCCCAAGAGTTAGCTCCTAAACTCATAACATACTCAAGCCGCTCTAACCTCATCATTCTTGAAACATTTTTAAACTCGTAGAGAATTTGCAACCTTTCTTATGTCCATATTCTTGGTAATATTCCTCAAAAGTCTTTAGAAAATTGTTAGCATTCATGCTTGGATCAAAAAGTAGGAACAAGAATTGGCATACTCAACTCAAAGTAATGACAAGGCATACCCCGAAGTTTGTTTGTATAGTTACGAAGAGGTGCCGGCAAGCAGAGGCTTTATGATTCTCCCGGGCGCTTCCGGGGCTCGAGGATGTTTCATTTGTTCTCCCAGGAGCCATGAGTTCAAACTCGAAACGATCTCCTGGGACCTCCAAAATGTTGGTGTTCCCGCAAAACCTTCAATCTCGATGGTTTAGAACCTCCGTGTTGCTTGAGCCAACCACTCGAAAAGCAAATAATCCAAGAAGCAAGCTCAAATGCAGGATGTTAAGAAATAGCTTTTCCCAAAGACAAAAAAGTTCTTGCCAAAATGCATGCCAAATGCAAACTAATGGAATATTGCTCCCGATTCTTGATTCTAGAACCTTTCCAAGACGTTGAAGGATATTGGCAAAAAGTCGATGTATCTTCATGAGGGCAAGCTTTTCAAATAAGCAACCCCGACGGGTCAATTTTAGGTCAATATCCCCCGGCTGTGAGAGCTAGAAGTTTCAACTTTCGATAAAGGTGGCTCTTTTTGAGATCCAGACTTCAACAATCTCAAAAATGCCTCGCACACCTGATGTTCCCCGAAGCCCTTTGCGTAAAGATGTGTCTCGGTTGGAAATTTTTATTTTCTTGACAACTAACTCTATGAGATAACAACATTGAATGAATTTGAGTTTGCTAGGTCGTTCAAATGCTCCTTTTTTTGCTATTCTCAGAATATCAATGCCTAGGGTGATTGAGAAAGGATTTGACAAGGTTCACTTGATCAAAATATGAGTAATGGATTGGCACTTAACAGATCCTTGAATCAAAGGTACAGACTTTTGATGTGTGTGCAAATGAATCAAGCAGGCCCAATAATTCTCATGTATCTCAGGTTACAAATGTTCATATGCAATGCTTCTACTATTCTTCTATTTCTAAATGAGATGCAAAGACTTAATAATGTATGATAATGATCTCATCATGCAAATCGGTGGGAATTAGTCACAAATTCTTCAACAAAGCTCAGATTTTCATTTAACTTCGTCACACAAGCAAACAATAATGATCCCAAGCTCTAAGTCTTGGGCCGCGTGGATTCAAGAGGTACACAATCAAGCAAATAGCATAAATTTATCGTTCATGTCGAATAGGATGTTTGGAAGCCAGAATCAAGCTCCAAATCTTCAAGCTTCGGTCCTTCTTCAAGGTAAACAATGCCTTTTTCACCTCAAAGCCCTCAATTTTTCTCTCGAGCACAAAAGCCCCTTTTAAAATTCCCATGTTTCATTCCGCTCTTGGCTAATTCGGTTTAATTCTGCCTTTTTATCTACGTGATGCAATCTTGGTGTTATACAAGACAATTAAACTTAGGGTGATGATTAGGTGGTTACTTCAGGCAAATTAGGCGGATTCTTGGACGCTTCGAATTTAGGTTCTTGGCAAACTTGGCGATATATCCCACAGTAGAATTAGACCCGGAGGCTCAAGGTATATAACAACAAATAAATCTATTTTTATTAAGATTTACATGTAATATCCACGTGGCCCTCGGTGCCTCACGCCCACACACGGATGTTCCACGTGGCAAGGGCGATTGGCTAAGGAATCTAGGTTTTGGGAGTAGATAGAATTTGTTTTTTGTAAAGTAGGCTAGAACACGAATTCCAAGAAACTATATTTGAGGGCCAAGATGAATGATTTTTTTTTATTTTCCTTTTTGCAAAAAGGATCTTTTTTTATGCTCTAGAAGATGCTGGAATCTTTTTTTTTGCAAATGAGCACTTTTGAATTTTTGCCTTAAAATGGGTGTGTATGGAAGGTGATGTGGGGCATGGTGACATGGCAAACAAGGGTGGTGAGGTGTCAAACAACTTGGCTAAGAATATTTTTTCTAGTCAAAACTTTGGATGAGGTGGACATCATGTGGATGATGATGTGTCTCCCTTATGGATTCAACCATGTAATTTGAAGAAGTTTTGCAAAAAATAGAATTTCAATGGGGTGACACGTGCATGGTATGACATGGCAATGTGGATGACATGTATGGTGACTTGGCCTCTTTAGAGTATTGTCATAGGTCAATTTAGGCATTAATGCATGTAATTTGCATTTTCTAGGCAAATTTTGACTTTGGGTGCTTCCCTTAGGAATTTTTGCATTCTCTCTCTTTTTTTAGTTATAGGGAAAGGAAGTTGACCTTTGACCATATGTATGACCAAGTCAAGTGAAATTTTTGTGCTTGAATGATATGGTGATGGCATGACAAGTGTGTGGAATGTGAATGACATGTAAAGGGGAAGTTTTGACTAGAAAAATTCTTCAAGGCCAAATTTGACTTGGGCATGGAACTTGAGATCTCATGAGCATTTCTTCATGACAAAGGGTATGTAGGATGTAGGATGGGAATCAAAGGGTGTAATTATGCCAAGAACTCAAATGATAGCATCACATACCAGGAACTCTTCAAGGGGTCTTCAAATCTTCAAACTTTGCTTGATTCTCCTTCATGTCTTGCTTGTGTGACCTAAGTCAAATGTCCTCACCTTGCTCTTCAAGACTTCAAAGTGTGCAAATATGAATTCTCCTTGTGTCTCTAAGTTGAAATCAAAGTGTGAGCATAAGAATGTGAAATGTGCCTTGCTCTTTCATGCTTGCATAGCATGGCAAAGACATATGATGCCCACAAATAAAGCGTACTAGCCAACTTGTGTCAAGTTGTCCCGCACAACATTATAATGTCTCTGTAATTCGACCCTTTAGCTCCTCCCATTGACTTTCATACAGGTACTCATGGGGAAGATATCCAATCAACAGCTCGGATGTCACTTTAAAAGGGTCTGTGTCTAAAGATTTTGTTAGATTGCACAAGTGCTCATTGTTTTCTCTCAAGACCGTTGCCTCTCTATTCAATGCTTGCAGGTGCCATTTAGTATCCTCTAATTCTGCAACCATCTTCTAAAACCCATCAATATGTTCTTTTAGGCGTAAGTTCTCCTCAGAAAGAGACAGATTTTGACTTCTCTCGTTCTCTAACTGAGCTTGAAGATCTGCCTTATTCAAAACATCGGTTGAAGCTATCCCTGCCATTTCCAAAAGTCGAATAGCAACTTCAACTAGGTGGGTTATAATAATGGACTCATCATCCAAAGCGCTCTCGCTGTCTTCCATGTGCTTAACTCTCTTGGTACTGCCACTATCACTTCCTTGCCCTCATTTTCTGCTTCACAGACTGACCTTTTGCAAGCTCATAATAAACTTATCGTGCAAATGTTTTAGGGGAACTCATTGTTGCGGGGCAATTGACCCCCCACTTGAACATAACGCCCAAAGGCTTTTTGCTCGCACTACAGAATTCTTGCATTCATCGGCTTTAAACTTACCTCTCCTGTTAGTCCAGTCCCTCTCAAACTCTTTCTTGTCGAAATTTAGGGTCACATCCTCGAAGTCAACTTTCTGCGGACAATAGCCTGGTCCGTTATCCTGACAAACTCTATGCACATCTGTGATGGTGCAACCTTCCTTCTTAGATATGTCCACCATTGACCGTAGCCATAATAGCTTTTTCATGCAAAAATCATTGGCTCTGTCATGTTCTGCTGCGCTCTCCACTTGCTGGGAGGTCCTATAATCGGCCTCAACGTCTAAGCTTTGCAAAAGAGGAGAGAAGGCGGAGTTGTCAAGTGCGAAGGCAACGAGAAATGACCCTGCTGTGGATTCCCAATTGTATCTTCATCTACATGCTCAGACATGGTTTCTTGTCTTCTCACCTGCATGCTTTGATTTCTTGCTTTTATGATTTATATAGCTGCACCACATAGAAAAAGAAATACTTAATAAAAAACTTGCAAATACATCAAAATAAAAAAATACCAAAAAATAAATAAATTATTACACATACATACACACACAACTATTTATCAATAGTCTTCAATAGATCAAACAATGTGGTCTACATGCTATAAAATCAAGTATTGACAATTGACATGTGTTCATCATATAGTCTATCAATTCAATGTCCTCGCTCAACCAATTTGTTAATGAATATAATAATAGCATACACAAATGTGCATTAGTTGTAGGTAGTAGGACATGCATGCTATGTGTGGCCAGGACCAGCTTGGTCTGCATCGTCCCCACCATGACCAGCTTGAAGCCAATTTGATTCCATTTGTGGCCTCCTGCATGGTATTGGAGAGCAATGCCACGAGCTCTGTACGGTATCAAGTAAATGGGTCAAATCAAACAACTATGCCTTGTCCCTTATTGGAGACTGCGCAATGCTTTAAATAGTCACATATCCTTCGGTGCTTGGTTTGCTGATGAACATCTCCTATCGACTCCATGTAGGAGTGCTTACTGAAAAATCAGCCAAGTAATTGACAACATACACTGCTCCGATCAAGCCAAAGTCCACCTTTGCAGTGGTCGTTCTCGATCCAATACCATAATACAAATCATCGTGCATATATGGATGCCTGGCTCTTTCACCTTCAATTTGTTTCTTACCAGCACTATCCATGCCCTTGTATGCCCATCGCTTCCCTTCCACCTGCGTGCCTATCTCTTTCGAATCAACCCAATCACAAATGCCAATATAAATTGCTTGGAGATCCGTGCAACCCTTCTCCTTTCAAAAGTCAAAATGAAGCAACGCATTGCTCGACGAATGCAAGTCCATGTGTAAATACTGCTCTTCCGTGGACGATAAAATCATATTCTATTCTATTCTATTCTTGATGAAGTTTTCGCAAGTTGTTGCAAAACGACATAGCCAAATCTTCGACCCTTTGGGCAAAGAAGAACATGCATGTGTAAGCATAAGCTACCTTGTACTGTAAAACTGCGAATGGCTCATTAAATCAATTATAGTTTATCTGATGGTATCTTACTACTCGGATAACCGTAGTAATTCTAGAGCTAATACGTGCACCAAGTCCCGACCCATGGAAGGGATGCATTTATCGATAAAGGCCGATGCAGTTTTTGTCGCTCACGCGCGTGACTCATGATAACTAGTCGAATCGCATCGACCTTGGTGCCGGGCGATATTTCATTCAAATTTCTGCCCTATCAACTTTCGATGGTAGGATAGTGGCCTACCATGGTGGTGAGCGGTGACGGGAATTAGGGTTCGATGTGGTAGGTGAGTCATGTGAACCCAAACAACTAGCTAAGAGTCCCCGATGTATACGAAGGAATGCACATGAAGCAACCAAAGGATGCATGCTAACTCCAAAACCAAAAATACCAGAGGAAGGCAGCCCAGGAAGTCCAAGGGAGAACATCGGACGTGACACGCATCCACGCAGACACCGACTCGGGGCAGAATTAGGGGTTCGGACGGCGCGTGTCATCCCTTAGGGCCATGCTAATCTTCTCTGTATCGCCCAATTTTATCGGATGTCCCAGCGGACAGAAATTAGGGTTCGATGTGGTGGGTAGAGTCATAGAGCAATCCCAAAAATCCCTGGCAAGTGCTCCCCGAGAGAGAATGAACCAAGCAAGACCGTCCAGGCACACACACAAACATCAACCCGGAAACCAGAGGATTTCCACTAGACCTAAGGAAAGAACATCAGGCAAACAACCTATGCAACACTAAGGGACCAGGGAAACCATAACCATGAAACCATACGCCAGCAAATGAAGAACACATCGGACGGAGAGCATCCACGCATCATACCTAGCTATGGCGGTGCAAAACGAAGAGACTAACTTGGCCTGGAGAGGGTTACAAGAACATCATGCATAAGAAACACCTCAAGCCAAACCAAGAAGTCCTAAGAGACCTAAGCAAGCTCTCAGAGGGTGCTGGATGGGTATAAAATATAATCATCCTCAAAACCATCGGACCCTAATGGTCCCAAAAAGGGCTCCCCCAGGGGGAGCCAACAGACCAGAGGGGGTGGGACCATCCCCCACTGCTCGTCATGCCAGGAAAGTAGCATCCATCCCTTAGGCAAGGGAGGAGAGGCCACAAGGCTCGATTTTTTTTTTTTTTTTTTTTTGACGTAAGAGAGAGAGCCCAGAGAGAGAGATTGAGAGAATGAGAGAATGAGAGAGAAATGAGAGAGAAAGGTAAGAGCCGGGCATGGGGGGGGTGGGAGGGATGGAAGACGGAAATGACAAGTGTGGGGGTCCCACCTCCAACAATTTGTCAAAATATTGTGGGTGCTCCCAAAAAGAGAGAGGCTACTAATATGGCCATAGCAAGATTTTTGAGCTCCCTCAACCCAGGTCCCAGGACCCGTAAATTAGGGTTCAATTATTCAATTATCATGAAACACCAACCCATGAAATTAGGGTTCGACCTCCGTGAGTAGTGAGCCCGAGACGGCTATCATTATCCAAGGAAGGCAAGAAGCGCAAATTACAATAAATAACAATACCGGGCTTCTACAAAGTCCGGGTAATTGGAATGAGTACAATCTAAATCCTCAACGAGGATCCATTGAGGGCAAGTCTCGGGTGCCGTAGTCATGTAATTCCAGCCCAATAGCTGCAGATATTTAAGTTGTTGTTGCGCTAAAAAGCTCAGAGTTGATCCTGGTGGATGCACTACCCCTGTGGTGTGCAATCGGGCATTTCACCCTTCTAGTTGGCGACGCTGTCTTGGCCTTAATTATCGTAATGTAGCCTGCTACTGGCATTTTGAAAATTAGAGTGCTCAAAGCAAAGCTCCATGCTCAATATGTTAGCATGGAACAACGTGATAGGACCTCGATCCTCAGTTGGTCTGGGACCGGAGCTTCTGTATATTTATACCGGTTGTTTCATGGAGTCCCAGTTGCTAGCTAGTAGAATGCAACCCACAACAACATGCGAATAACACCTACGATCAAGCAAAACCTCCAAGTGCTTGTCAACACCCCATACCAATTCACTTCTCCCTAGACTGCACCATCCCGGCCCCTCATGATTCGTAATGCCAGTACCTGATCGCACGAGTCGCACGTTTATGCAACCGGGCGACACTATTTGCCAAGAGTACCGAGTTAAAAGGCTGTCCTCTCACCCACACTTTGGACGTTGAGCATCGGGACTGGGGCTTGAAGCCCTGACTTGCCGCCAATGGTATAGCTCTGCACCGTGTCATCCCACCATCTATGCGGATGATGTGGACCTCGCACATACACCAGGGCAGCGTGCACACCGATGCCCTCTGACATTCTCGCCAAAGGACGGGACATGCGTGTCAACCCTCGCCAAGTACCAAGCGCATTCCTGTTATTCTCCTCACTGCCATCCAAAGACCTCCTACAACCACTTATCGTGTAAGGACAGAGGTCGTTCCACCAAGTACCGCTGGGGTGGAAATTCTCCGGCCCTCAATGTATTGGATGCATCCATTCACTGGTACTGCTAGGTTGGAAGGCGCACGACGCAATGCTCAATAGTCATGGTGGCGTAGTCAGATGACTGGGCCACCAAATATTTGTTCGCAATCGCGGGAGCCAGCTCTTCCCAGAGTGGGGTCGAGGGCCCAATGGTGTCTTTGGCGACTTGGAAATCCACTTTGTGAGCAGGTCTATAGAAGGCATTTTTGACGCTGGCACTTGGGGTTAAGCCCCCGCCCATATCGCATCTTGTTGCAGGAGACAGATTCATGCCCCTGCAGCATGCGCCTCGACAGACACATTGTTTATTTCGTATAGTGGCCGCCGATGGGCGACACCCCGCCCCCGCACTTGGCTTTACGCTACTGTGGCGATGAGCCCAACGACTGTGGCTTGTTGGAAGGACAAGAGAGCTCAGCGTTGGTCAGTATGTCGGAACGAGACGACATAGGTGCGCTCCAAGTGCACATGGCTTCTACCGATAGACCCGAGGGGTACTTTGGACTCTTGTTTCAGCAATACGTAACCGAACGTAGCGTGGCACG